>JARHVA010004572.1:792500-862500 GCA_037957365.1 Torreya grandis
ATTACTTAGTTACCATAACATTATGTTTATGACCATTAGAATAACTAGGATTGATTTTTCCAATGAGGTTTAACACCCATGTGGAGAATGGCCAAGGTATGGTAATATGATATAGAGATTTTGAAGGGCTATGTATAAGGTCACCATGTTTTTGACAAGGTATACATTTATTAACATAGAAGCATGATCAGATTCCATGGTAGGCCAATAATAACCTTCTCATAAAATATTTTTTACTATTAAAATACCACTCAAATGTGCCCCACATATTCCTTCATGGACTTCCCTAATGACAAAGGTAGATTCATTATAATTCAAATATCATAAAAGTGTTCCATCATAGCCTCTTTGATATAAGGTATTACTAAGGATTGTGTAGTGAGAGGTACGTTGGATAAATGATTTTTATTAGTTGTGGGATAAGTTAAGTGGTAGGGTGTTATTATGAATATAGTGGTATATGTAATAATACCAAGGATAAGTGGGACCAACCACCTCAAAAAAAATTTAAGAATAAAGCATGTCTTAATATGCTATCAGTAGGTATTCAACATGGAACTTATGTTTTATGTTTAGATCAAGAAATGAACCAATGGTAGCCATGGCATCTGCTACCCTATTATTAATTTGTGGTACTTTTTTAAATTGGAATAATATATAAAACAACTTAAATATATCAACCATCCACTTTTAAGGGATTAACTTATCATGATGACCTTGTAAGTAATTAGTTGCTTGATTTATGATAAGTTTAAAATCACCAAAGACAAGAAGATGCTGGATAGCCAATTTGAGACCAAATATGAGAGATTCATACTCTATAATGTTATTTTTATAAGTAAATTAAATTATAAAATATTTGGTGATACAATCCCCATCTAGTGTGACTAGAAAAATACCTACCCCCAATCCATGGTTTGTAAATGAACAATCAAATAATAATTTCCAAACTAGAGATTCATCAATTGACATTATTGCTTCATCCATAAATTATGAAACAAGAGGTGATTTACATTTTAGAGGTGCTTATGCTAATGCATCTCCTAATACATGTCCCTTAATTAATTTTTGATTAACATACTAAATATAAAACTCATTGAGAATCATAACCCACTTAGCCATCCTACCTGTAAAATTTATTTTGGATAAAAGATACTTGAGAGGGTCAATTTTTACAATGATTTTAATTTGATTATTGAGAATGTAATGTTAAATGTTTGTGAAGTAAACGCAACTACAAGACATGCCTTTTACATTTGAGAATAATTAAGTTCATAATATATCAAGGTTATTCTTAAGTATTACACTACTCTTTCTTTCCCACTATCATCATATTATGCCAACAATGCCCCTAATCAAATTGAGTAGCTCATATATATAATAGAAAAGGTCTACCAAAAATAGGTGGGATTAATACTGGTCCATTATAAATATATTATTTAAGGTGATCGAATGTTTTATCACAATTATCATTCCAATTGAAAGGAGTGTCTTTATTTAACAAAAATGTGAAAGGGTGACAAATATATGCAAGTTATTATATGAAACTCCCGATTGCTTGGATTGTACCTTAAAAACTTCAAAGTTGTTTGAGATTATTTGGTGGGATAATATCCATGATAACTTAAACCTTAGAAGGATCAAATTCTATGTTTCATTTTGAAACAATGAAACCCAACAACATTTGTGATGTCATGCCAAACACACACTTCTTAGTACTTAATCTCATCTTATATTCTCTCATGAATTCAAAGATGCAATGAAGTACTTAGGATGTTATTCTATATATTTTTATTTTTCAATTATTTCATCGACATAGTCCTCCATAATATCATTAAGCAAATCATAAAAGATGACATTCATTTCCCTTTGGTATGTAGTTTCGACATTCTTTAGACCAAAATGCATCACTTGGTAGTAAAAGGTTCCCAATGGTGTTGTAAATGATATTTTATGTTGGTATTTAATAGTGATTTTTATTTAGATGTACCCTAAAAAACTATCAATTAAATAAAACATTTCATGACCTACAGTAGAATCCATGATCATGTCAATATTTGGCAATGGAAAATCATCTTTTGATCACACTTTATTGATACCCCAAAAATTTGTATAGACTCTAATTCCTTATATATTTTTTATATAGGTACTATATTAGATATCCAATTCAAATAGTCTATAAGGCATGTGAAACTAGCTTATAGTTGCTTATTCAACTCTTCATTCACTAATAGTGTTATCTTAGAATGCATCTTATGAAGTTTTTGTTTGATAGGTTGGGCATCTAGATGTACAACAAGATGATACACTAATAATAATGGATAAATCCATTACATATATGTATAATACCATATGAATACATTAGAAAATTATTTAAGTAAAATTTTAAGTATTTCTCTTTCTTCTTGAGTAAGGGAGACTACAAGTTTGACAATTTTAGGATCTTCCTATGTTCCAATGTTTATAGGAATAGTATCCTCAACTAGGAGATTTGAATCTTCCTTATAGTTTAGTGGTGGTAGAGGAATATTGAATTCATCTTATAGGTTGGATTGATTTGAAGTAGATTCTAAATTTATATGTTGATATTATTAGTATTCCCTAATGTATGTAGAATTATCTAACTAAATAAAACCCTTTTTTATGATCACCTACTGGAATGTGGTCCCGTGTTCTCAATAATTCTAAGATTGCCTCACCATTTTAGAAATGATAAATCAAAGGTGTTGTATTTTAGTCCCACTTTATTAAATATGGATATTCTAGGACTAGTGTAAAAATGGTATTTTCATGGAAAATTTTAGTGAGGCAAAGGGCTTAGAAGTGACTAAAAACAAAACCAATTTCACTGTCTGAAGAATCATCCTTTGACTCACTAGAAGAGTCACTTTGTAAAAGTGTGAAATGTACATTGAGTATATTAAACCCTATGACATGAGTTGTTTCATTTTATTTTAACGTTATTGGTTCAATGAACAATTTTTCATGAAGATCAAGACCTTTACCTTTATATTTAATAATATTACACATAATAGATTTTGTGATAGGATATTTATTATTGGTAAAGCAAATAGATAATTCATTGGAATAAATCCAAGAAGGATTTTAAGCTTTGATATGTTTGTTTGAAAATAAACCACCTAATATAAATTTTATTTTGCCAAATCTTTTAACCATTTAAATATATTTTTGATGGTGGGGCCTACCATAATTATGTGGAGTTGTATGGATTGTGCTTGTATACTTAAAATTTTGTATTATGTATTCATACATGAATTTGTCATTGATTTTTAAATGGGATGAAGAGGATGAATATTCTTTGGAATTAGATGGTTGATTGGAAGCTTGCTCAGGAGGAGGTTGATTATAAGCTTGTTTTGTAGATTATTGATTGGATGTTTCACTAGTGGAAGGATTTTCTATAGAAATGGAAGTAGTTGGTGTGTTGATTCAACCACCAAGATGAGGTGGTTGAAATAAGTTTTAAGATGAGAATAGTTTTAAAGTGAAGGATAATCCTCAACAAGAGTAAATTTGTCATTAGTAAATGGTAAATAATTGAATTTTTGATATATATCTTCCAATAGCTTACAATATTGGAAGGGTTGAGGATCACCTTGAATGGTTACTTCTGTACCTTCATGTGAAAATTTCAAACATTGGTGTAGGGTGTAAGGTACAACACTCATTGAATATACCCATGGACTCCCAAGAAGTATTTTATAGGGTAAATCAAGATCAAGCACATATACTAGTGGTTCTTTTATGATAGACCCCACCATCAAAGGAAGAAAAATTGTGTTTATGGATTACCACTCATTATTATCATATGCCTTTATTGAGATAATATTAGTTTCCAATGTTTTTTTTAATATCTTAAGTTTTTTATTATACTTAATGTACACATATTTAATATTGACCCATTATATATAAACACCCTCTTTACCTTGTGCCTAGAGATAATAACCTCTATGTATAATGGAATATTGTGAATAGATCCCAAATGGGAGACATCAAAATTGTCAAATGTTACCTAATTATTAGTGTACCAAATACATATTATTGCATGGAATCTAGAGGGATTGATGTCTTGAGGGACACTAGACTCTTGAAGGACTTTATACAAAATGGCTTTATATATAGGTGACATCCTGAGAAGGTCTAATATGGAAATATTTTTAGGTATCTTCTCAAGATGATCAATAATGTTATACTTGAATTCAACATTGGACAACAATGAACTTGGAATGGTTATATTTTCATGCATTGTATTAATGGTGTACTCTTGATGTTGTAAAGTAATGACATTTGCATGATTGTTCATAAAATCAACACTATTAACTATAGAGTCGAAAGGATGACTAGCTTGGTTCCCATTACTATTTTCAAGTTGTTCTTGGTTTTACTTACCTTTTCCTTGATCATGATTAGGGAATGGATCTTGGTATATACCCATATTTTAGTTATTATATGTCTTGGATGATTGGTTTTCAATGGCTATGTCCACTTGATAAATGAGGTCTTGAACATAGTGTTTGAGGCACATACATCGATTAATATAATGTCTATTTATCCTATGGTATTTGTAGTATTCATCTTCTTTATACCAATTGAGTTTAGGAATGTTCTTGTCAAAATGTTTGGTGTTTGTCCAAGAGATCATGTTAGCATGGGCCAACTTTTGAAAAAAAAAAATTGTAAGTATCACCTAACTGTGTGAACTTACATTTAGGTCTTCCTTGTTGGGGTTAACCACCAAGAATGGTTATGTAATTAATGGGTTGGGTGTAATTTTGTTGTTAATTTTATGGGTTTTTAATTTTTTAACATTGGTCACACCATATTCAATAATGTTTTTATTCTTTGAAAATAACTTAAGTTTTCTAGTTTGTTTAGAGGAATTATTTTTGGGTTTAAATATATTGATCATGCCATTATTGATTAATGTTATTTCAAATTGGACCTCCTTTTCAATAATTTCATCAAACAACCTTTTTCAAATGAGTAATAAATGATGTCCCAAGTCTGAGTTAATAGTATTCCTAAATATATCTACAAGATTAATTTTGAGAAATGACCATGTAAAATAAATTTCCATTGTTCACCATCATTGTAAGAAGGAAGTAAATTTTTTGCCATTGTATTGTATGGTGTTGTGTAAGTCTAATGTGGTCAAATAATTTTTAATATTGTAGGAAAAGTGATGAACAAACTTCTTAGATAGGTCTTTAGGGAAGATAGATCCTTTAGGAAGGAGTGAAAACCAATCAAGGGATTGAACCTCAAGACTTCATAGAAATAATCAAAACATATACTCATTTATATAAACAATGTCCACACATGCATGATATAGTATTATAAGGTATTCTTTAGGATCTTTTTTACCTTTATATTTGTCAAATTTTGGGAGTTAAAACTACTTAGGAAAAGGTGTTTTCATGGTACTTAAGTCATAAGGGTATGAACAAATTTCCTCAAATTTAAATTGATTTTATCTAGAATAAGAACCATCTTATCAACATTGAACCCTATCTTTAATTTTTTGGAATTCTTGTATAAAGTATGGAGATAGTTGGTTCATTTGACTTGTGTAATTATAACTATTGGATGGTTAAACTATGAATCAATTTGTGTTGGTTTGATTTTGTGTAAATTGGTTAAGTGAAGTGTTGAAGTTATAAGGAGGTTGGTTGGAAAAGTTTAAATGTTTTATGGATTTGCAAAGTGATTGGGATTAATGTTAAAACCAAGGTGTGATAGATTAGGATTAGTGTCAAAACCAAGGTTTGTTGGATTAGGATTAGTGTTGAAACTTAGGTTTATTGGATGAGGATTAAATTTTGATATTTTTGGATTGGGATTGCATGTAAAGTGAATGTTTGGGTTTTATTGATTTAGATTTACATTAAAGTTGAATTTTGTTGGTGTAGGATTGGTGTTAAATTTTGTGGGGTTTATATTAGTATTGTAACTAAAGTTGGATTATTTAAACAAGTTTAGGTTAAGTTATTATGGGTTTATGTTATAGTTTAAGTTGGATGGGTTAGAATCATCTTTAAGTTAGAATTAGTTTGACTTGGGTGAAGTTGGTTTTGGTTTGAGTTAAGTTGGTTTTGGTTTAGGTTAAATTGATTTTGGTTTGGTTTAAGCCTATAGTTAGGATTTGTGTTTAATTTTAAGTTATTTGGATTAAGGTTTGTGTTGAGGTTGGGTTTATTTGAATATGTTAGGTTTATGGTTTATTTTGGATGTGAACTAGTCAAATGGTTAACATGGGTGTTAGGGTTAAATAAAGGTTTGGATTGGAATTAAGTGAATTAATGTTAGGAATAGTTGGATTTGGATTGGTTGAAACTAGTCCAAGTTTATTAGAATGATAAAATTGATTTTTTAAACCTCTATTTAGACTAGGATTATTGAGCATACATGAAGTATGTCAATCTTAGATTGGTGAGCTAGAGTGATGGTTTAAGATTTGATTTTGGTTTAGATTGGTAATGATTGGTGAGCCTTGGAGACTCTAATTTGGGTTGATTTATGATTTTTAATGAAAATTTAAACTTGGATGGACTTGTGAACTTGAATGAACATTCAAGTTTGATGTGATCAAATTTGGATTTGTTAAACTTGAATGTATTTTCAAGTTTGGATTGGTTTGATGTGTGGTTGGAAAAATTGAATGAAGATTCAAGTTTTAGTTAATTAGATTTGTGATTGGTGAGTTTGAATGCATTTTCAAACTCAAATTAGTTGGATCAATATGTGAAGGTAGATTAGTATTCACATTCACATTAGGATGACTAGGATTTGGATTACCAAAAGAATTAGATGTTTGATGGTATTGGAGATGCATAATCTCTTGGTTAACATGGTATACATGGGTTTTTATATAAAACCCATGACTTGCTTGGGAGGATTCCTCATGGAGTATAGATTTCCCTTTACCTTAAGAGATGTGGGGATTGTGATTTGAGGATCCTATGATGGAATTGATACCCTCTAAAGAGCCTTGAGGTTCGGATTGATCATGAATGGAAGGCAAAGTCTCTTTACTTGAAATCAAGTATTACAAAGTTTGTACTTCAAAATCAAGTGGGAATTTTTCTCCTAAACCCAAAGCCTAAAGTAATAGTTATTTTTTTTTGGACATGATGTATTGGTCAAATAAGGAAGGAGGTAAGATATCTTTCTGGATACCCTCATATTGGTAATCCCTTTCTTATTTTTCTTGTTCAATAATTTCATTTATTTCTACATGATGTTCTTGGCTTCCAATTTGGAAATTACCATTTACAAATGGTGCAACCTTTGTACTAGGATTATTAAGCATGGACATTTTCCTTGTGATAGGATACATGGATAAGGAAAAAGGATAAATTAAAATAAGAACAAGAATTGAAGTGACTAAAAATTATGATGGCTAACTAATTACTTTTGAGCTTTAACTTTAGGAAAGTTTGATTTTAAGATGGTTTTATAGCTTTAAGACTCAAAATAAATTTGTTTTCACTTAAGGATAATGTATCACGTTATAAATCACAAGTAAACAACAAACAAAGTCCTACTTTAAATAATCACATAATTTCACAAAAAGGTGAAAATCTAGGATTAAGGTCATGAGCAAATTTTGGACTTTTGATATCATTTACTTATCCATACTCTCAGTGGTGGCCTAATATTTTAAGGAACTATCCATGAAGGATACTACTATTCCCATGGCCCACTGATTCTAGTTTCAAGGGTGTGTGGAAGCTAACTTCTCCATGATAACCACTAATTAATGCACCAAAGTGAAATGGAAAATATGTTTTCCTAGGCTTAAGTTTTTCACAAGATTATCTAAAGGGGAGTATTTTGATATACCTTTCAATACATTGAGGCCCTATTATATATAATAAATCAATTAAGTGGATGCACACTATTGGGTCTTATCCCAACATGCCCAATATAGTAGTAGGAGTCTCAATGTCTTGATAATTGACAAAATCACATTTCAAGCTAACTATTGAAACCATGGGTATTGAATCATGAAATCCTCTCACATCAAAATGTTCTTTAAACACATAACTCTTTAGGTCATTAAAATAGTTGGATCTCAATTTATATACCTTAATGATACATGAAGTTTATCCTAATGCATGGTGGTGAAATCCATGGTTAATAGATCCCTTAAAAAAAAATAACAATTCAATGCTCATATTTTATTCCTAGGTATTGTCACTAATGTTATTCCAAGGGAAGAGAATAAACAAAAACATAACTTTAATAACATAAAAGTTATGAAATTGCTTTTGATTATTGAGTAGCATCACTGACATGATGCTAATGGAAGAGCATACAAAATTTAACAACATAAACAAAATGATGGAAAATAGAAATGAGTTAACTTCAAGAAATCAAGTGTGAGATAATATTAGAAATGAAAACAAAAACTAAAATTAAAAAATTCATTAACAAATAGAAATATTTTGGTTTTATTTTAGCCTTTTTTCAACTTTTCTTTGACTAACATCCTACAAACAATTTTTTAGAAAGTTTGATTTGGCTTAGAGTCAAGGAAACCTATAACAAAGTAAGAAAAAACCATAAAAATGAGATAAAAATAAGCCTCTATTACAAATTTGTAAATTCACAGTCAAACAAAAATGCAAAATTGTTACTGGTTAGAAATAAAAAATAGACAGAATGTAGTAAATACACAATTCATAGTTTTCAAATGATTTTATAACTATACTTACCAAATTTAGTGTTACAGACTCTAATTTTACAATTAATAATTATGATTTTGTATCAAACCTAATTAAATATACATTTACATAGAAAAGATAGAAAAACAAAGGGATTTATTTCATGGTTTTAGAATGATTTTATAGATAATTAGATTGATTTCAAAATTAAATACAATGATTTTGTTGTTAAACTCATTTATTTCACATTTCACCTAGAACAAAGAGTTACAATAAATAGAAAACATAGACAAAAGTAGAAACAAAGCAAAAATATGTTGGAAAGGAGAAAACTATGAAAAAAGACTATAAAAAAAAAGCAAATAATGATTTTGTAATTCATTATTGCAATTTCACTGTTAGACTCCATAAATTTGTATTTATGTAGAAAGTATTCAAGCAAAACTTTAAAATCCATAAGAAGACCTGTAACTTCAAACAATAGCTTCCAAGACCAAGATTAAACTTATATGCAAAATAAATAAAACAATAATCAATTGAAAAATGTTTCTAAATGCACCTATGATGATTGTGATATGGAAATGATGAGGGAAAATCCCATTGGGTATGCCAAAAGGTATTAAAAAAATCTAAAAATTTAAATTAAACTAAGAAATCTTAATCTAAACTAACTCAACCTAAGATAGAGCTATAAACAAAATAAACAACACAAACTTATACCTTAATATAAAAAATCTTCTTCCATTGTGATTTGAATTTGATTATCTCTCTTTGAATTTTGGTTGCTCACTCTTATAATGCAAAGTAAAATGGATAGATTTTTGATGCAAAAATTCTCTTTGATTACTTTTATTTGCTTGTGAATTTGATAACACTTCGTTATCATAACTCAAGATGATGAAAGTGATGGTTTTAATACCTATTTATAAATTTTTTTGAGTAAATATTGAATGGTGGAGGATTATTTGAATAATTAAAATAATCCAAATAATATACATTGGCTATTGAGTCCTCATCCATAAGGATGAAGACCATTTCAAATGGTTGAGATAAATAGGGAGATGGTTAACTGAGTCACCAAGAATGGGTCAAACTATCTGACAAGTCACGGGATGACTCAAGGGTAGTTGAGGAAGTTATGGGATTGATTGGGATGAATCAAAATGTAAGGGAGATAAATATGGAAGATGTTGATTGAAGTGTGAAATCTATATTTAATAATTAAATATGGATTACAAGTGTACACAATTAATTAAATTTTATTTATTCAATTATAACATGAATTATAACATGAATTTAAGAAGAATTAGTAGGTTTTGGGTGTATTTTGACACTAAATGTAATTTAGGTGTCTACATGAAGTATATTTTAACTTGTTTAAAGTAATTAATTTGACCTCACACTCTTTGATTATATGGCACAACTCATCAAACTACTTGAATTTATCAAACATAATTGACAATTGGAGTGGAGATAAAATAATTGAGTAAATATATCTTACAGAATTATCAACCATTTTATTTTTCATTTTTATATCATAATATTGTATATTAAAATATATTCACTAATTATTTTATTGGATCCTTGTTTGAGCTTTACAATTTGAGCATATGATAGTTTTTTACCAATGTTGATAGAATAGTGTGCTAAAATGTGATTTTATAAAAGATTGAAATAATTTATTGATTGAAGAGGAAGATAATAAAAACATATAATAACATATTATTTGAGACTTATTTTAATTATATTTGTCAACAATTTGTCATTTTATGCATAGTCTAGACAAGTTACATGGAATGCTCACAGATATTTTTCAAGATTTCATATAAATTAATATTAGGAGCCAAATATTAAAATAGTAGTGGATAATATGAAATTTAATGTTTAAAATGGTTATGTAACAAGGAACATGAGTCCATGGAGGGGCTAGTATGATACATAATTTACTAAAGTTAAGATAGATTAGCTTGTAAGGTAATAATTATATGCTCAAGAGTAATATTTGTAGAGATTAGTAGGGGAGTTTAATTAGGCATAGACATGGATAAATATTAAAATCCAAGGGGTGATTATATATAATTAATTGGATATGTATAAATAATAATGGATGCAATAGTGGAAGTGGCAACATTGAAAGGACTACCTTGGGCACATTTCTTTAGTTCATCTATAGCAACATATAAAAGTGATTCAATATTTTTTATATGTTTAAAAATGTGTTCCATAAATTATACTTCATTAGTATCATTAAAATTTCCTTGAGTATTTTATTCCATAAGGAGGAACATAATTTTCCATGAAAAAGGCTGTGGGGTAAGAAATGGAAGATATTTAGAAGATTTGGGACAATTTACAATATATGCTTCCTCTTGTTCTCAAGTCAATTCATATTTGAAAAAAAAAACTATTTTGATGGTTTTGTCATTGGAGAATAATTATGGCATGATATAGTAGTGGAACCATTTGAAATAGGAAGGCTAAGAGATTAGACATTGTTTAATATAGATTCTTAATTAATTTGGTATTGAATCCATGTAAAAACATAATCAATAATATGTTTAAAATTAATACAAGATGTGACAATAAATTACATAATAAATGTAATATATGAAATAAACATTCATTCATTGATCCCATTATGAATATAGTACAAGTAAAAATAAAATTATAAAAGGTAGTCTAAACAAGGGTTTGAATAATTATGCAGGTTATAAAATATAATTTTTTGTTCATAGATTAGTTTCATCCCTTCATAACACTAACTATAGAGGCTACACCATGCTTGAAACCCATTATATTATCTCTGAGGGTATGGTGAGAGTAACTTCCCTAGCAAATACACTCCTCTCAGGGACAACAAAAATAAAATGCATAAGGAGGCTTACTATGTTGTACATAAGGGACCATATGTATTTATAATATATTATGAGGTATAATAAAATTAAAATATTTATATAACACTATTGTCTAATGCTTGGGTATTGGGATAATATCCCTAACTTCATGGTGCTAATAAAATAAGTAATTGCTTAGCCAAAAGTGATGGATTTATATGTAGTTTTATAACTACTAGAACACAGTTGTTATAAACAAGTAGCAATCAATTGAAAATAATTGTCAAAACATTTTTGCATATAAATATCAATAAATTTCAACTTGAGGTTGAAATAAACACTTTAGTGTTAGATTAAAATGGTCTTATAATAGGAATGGTCTTGAAAAATGGCAAGTGTGTAGGAGAAAAGGCCAAAAAGGATGGGGAAACTAAGTGATAAGTGATCTACTTATGACTTAGTAAGGGTTTCCATAATCCTTAATGCAAAGAAGTAGTCAATATTTTTGGTTTTTTCTAATATTTTAAAAATGTTTTTGGAATTTTTGAGCTTCTCAACTCAATCAAGAATGACAAAAAATAAAAAATGGTTCAAGTTCATAAAATGGTGAGAGCATGGCTTAGGTTGTTCATAAAATGATGAGAGCATGGCTTAGGTTGCTTGAAAAATGGTGAGAGCATTGCTTAGGTTGCTTACAAAATGGTGAGAGCATGGCTTAGGTTACTCACAAAATGGCAAGAGTGTGGCTGATCTAACCTCAACAAGTATTGAGTGTTACCTACATAGTCCTAGAGTAGGACCTCAAGTTACTATAATTCTACCCTATTATAGAGGAATCTGACTAGTGTAGCATCCAATTGAAATAAAACAGACATAATAAAATAAAATCATAGTATGGTATAAGAAATGGCAAGTTGGTATACCAAGGCTCAATAAACAAATATTGCCCCTAGTTGGACACAATGGTATAGATCAATGGTACTAATTTTCCCATAGGTAGTTATAACTAGGACACAATAGTATGGATCAATGGTACTAATTTTTCCATAGGTAGTTATAATTAGTAGCAAGACCAGTGATAAGAAAGGAACAATAAACATTGGAAGAAACTACTAAAACTTTTATCATACTGCTCTTAAATACTACCTCTATCTAAAATGCTCTAAACAACTACTGAAAATACTTGGATTCATTGGTGTTGAAAGGGTGTAATGAATGGCAAAACCAAGGTTAAATGGGCTAGGTAGATAGTTTTCAAAACATGCTTGGTCAATAAAATGAAATGGTAAAATGGATAAGTAATAGGCTAAGGGGAGTGATAAGAATGATATTTTTACAAATAAAAATAGTGATAAAATGGCACAATTGAAATGGTCCTTATAGACAATACACTAGAGTGCTCAGGCATAGTACCACTTGAGGTGAATAATATTCATCAGCTCAAAAAGTTCATTTCCATCTAGTTTGGTGAGCCAATATGATTCTAATCTATAATCTACAGTAATGATGAAAGGCCCTATCCAATTTGGTTTGAATTTACCTTTATGCTTCTTCTTAGCCATGGTATTCTTTTGGTTTTCTTTAATAACAATATCACCAAGTTTAAATGTTCTATTTTTGATACACTAATTATAGTGGCATTTTAGTCAATTCTGATATGCCTAAATATTTTTAAGTATAGCTATTCATTTTTCATCAAGTATAGCTCTTGTAGGTGAGATAATCGATATTCATGATCATTTAGGACATACTTGAAAGATATACATAGTGAAGGTAACTCAACCTCAATAGGAAAGATGGCCTTTGTACCATAAACAAGTGAGTAAGGAGTGGCTCCTATTGTAGTACAATGATTGGTAGGTATTCCCAAAGGGCATGAAATATTTGAAGGTGGTAATCACAACTGACTTCATTAACAATCTTTTTGAGAATGTTAATAATTATTTTATTGGATGCCTTAGCCTGACCATTACCTTGAGGGTAATATGCTGTAGAAAAATGTTGTGTGATTATTTATTCAGCACATATCTTGTCAACATCCTTATTTTTTAATGATCCTCCATTATCAGATATAATTTTGGAAGGGATACCATAGTAGCAAATGAGATTGTTGAAGATAAACTTGGAAATTTTCTTTCCAGTCACGTAAGTGAGGGTTATAGCTTCAACCCACTTAGTGAAATATTTGATGGTGGTAAGGATGTTTTTATGGCCATCTAAAGATGTAGGATTAATTTTCCCAATGAGGTTGATTCCCCATGTAGAAAATGGCCATGGTGTCAACATTAGTTTCAGAGTCTTGGTGGGGGTATGAATCAAATTGGCATGCCATTGACATTTATCACACTTCTTTACATATACAGCTACATTTGTGTCCATCATGGGCTAATAATAACCAGTATGCAAGATATTTTTGGATAAGACTACCCCATTGTAGTTTTCTCCACATACTCCTTCGTGCACTTCTTGTAATGATAGTGTAGATTTTTTTTATTTTAAACAACAAGGTAGAGTTTCATCAAAACTACGATGGTAGAGGGTTGATCCAAGTAAGGTGTAATGAGTGGTTTGGTAAATGAAGGCTTTGGTTTGTTTTTGGGATAGATCAGGTGGTATAACTTGGTCATGAAGATAGTTATAAACATTAGATTACCAGATAGAATTAGGACCAATAATATCACAAATCATGATAACAATTGAAGGTTTATGAACTAGTGTGATCAAATTCTTGATGAGGAACTGATACACTCTAGATTTATTCATTTATTGAATCAAAGATCCAATAGTGGCCATAGCATCTATAGTTTTTTTACTTGCCCTTGGGATATGCTCAAATTAGATATCTATAAAAAAAAATTGTAGAGTGTCAAGCATAGCTTTGTAAGGAACCAACTTATCATCTTCAATTTGGAAATGGTCATCGACATGATTGATGATTAACTAAGAATCACCATAAACCTAGAGATGAGATGTGTTCCACTATACTTCTTATCAAAGTCCTACAATAAGTCTTCATACTCTACCATGTTTTTGGTACAAGGAAAACTAATTTTAAAAGACTTAGGAATTGGATCCCCCTATGGTGTAGTAAATAAGAGGCCAGCCCTTGATCCATGTGCGGTAAATGATCCACAAAAATACAAATTCTATTGCTTCTCTTCAAGAGGTGTGTCAATGATGGTCATTATGGATTCATCAATAAATTAGAATGTGATTGGTTCTTTTTCTACAAAGGGTGCTTTAACAAGTTGATTTATAAGGATCTATCCCTTGATTGCCTTTTGATTGACATACTCTATGTCAAACTCACTAAAAACCATGATCCACTTGGCCATTGTACCTTTTAAATTTATTTTAGATAGTAGATACTTGAGAAGGTCTACTTTTGAAATAACCATGGTCTTATTGTTCAACATGTAGTGTTACAATTTCTAAGCTATGAATATCATGGCTAGATATGATTTTTCAATAGGTATATGGTTATGTTCATAAGTGACCAATGTAAGATTTAAGTAGTATATTGCATGCTCTTTTCCATTGTCATCATGTTGAGCTAGAAGTGCCCCCAAGGCACTATCTATAGCTGATAGGTACAACAAAAATAGTTTTTTTGGCATAGGGGGTAACAAAATAGATAGATTTGTTGGGTAATCTTTTAGCTACTAAAAATCTATTTGGTAGTAATTATCCTAGTAGAATGCAACTCCTTTCTTCAGAAGATGTGTAAATGGATGACATTTTTTCCTAACTGAGATATGAAGCATCAAATTAACTAGATCTTGCCCTACAAATTGTGAAACTGCTTCAAATTAGTTGATAGTGGCATCTCTGTTATAGCTTGGACTTTTTCTAGATCAACTTCAATGCCTCTACAAGACATGATGAAGATAAAAAGTTTGCTAGATGTTACTCCAAATACACATTTATTTGGATTCAATTGAACTTTGTACTCTCAAAGTCTTTCAAATATTTTACATAACACTAATGGATGGTCGGTCCTAGTTTTTTATTTGCCTAGTATGTCATCGACATAGCCTTCAACAATATCATGCATCATATAATAGAATATGATGATCATGTCTATTTTATAGGTAGCTCTAGAATTCTTAATACCAAATGGAATTACTTGATAACATAATGTTCCCCATGGAGTGGTAAATGTTATCTTATGTTGATCTTCTGGTGTTATTTTGATCTGGTTGTATCCTAAATATCTATCCATGAGTGAAAGCATCTCATAACCCATCATGGATTAAATGATCATGTCAATATTAGGAAATGTAGCGTCATCCTTAAGGCAAGCTTTGTTTATATCTCTAAAACTAGTATAGATTTTTATTCTTTTAAGCTTGTTGTTAATAGGTACAACATTAGATATCCATTCTGAGTAGTCAATGGATTGAATACATCTTGCTTCTAATATTTTTTCCAACTACTTCTTTAATAAAATAGTAATTCAAGAATGCATCTTACATAAATTTTTATTAACTAGTTTGGCATTAGGATTTCCCATAAGGTGATGTAAAACCAAGGTAGGGTCCAAACCTAGCATATTAAAATAAGCCCATGCAAATATATCTACAAATTCTCTCAATAGAGATGTAAAGACTTCATGTTCCTATTGAGTGAGGGATGTTCCTAATTTGATCCATTTCAAGTCTAATGAAGTCCTAATGTTTACCTCCATTGTATCTTTGAATAGAAGGTTCAAGTCATCTTCTAGGATAGTAGGAAAAGACTTAAACTATTGGACTATATCAAGGTCCTTTGTTAAGATTTGCTCTTCAACTTCTCCTAGGCATGATGAATCTAAGTTCCCTAATGGGAGATCTAGCCATGTGACAAAAATAGTCATAAATTCTTGAATAATTTGATCAAACACTTGTTGTTTCTCAAAATTGAACTCAGATCCATAGGCAATTTCATCATTGGTGGTCTCCTAGTCTAAATTCGAAGAAGAATGAATACCCCCATCTAATGGCACCTAAAACAAGTTTTCACCACTAGACTAGCCTTTATCTTTACTTTTTATTTGGTGAAAAAGTGCCTCAAAGAGGTTTTCACTTTGGGACCTCAATATTTTATTTATTTATTTTTGGCTAAGGGTGTTCACCCGCTCTCCAAAATAGGCTTTAGGATCTAATGTGATTGAGAATCTTGATTTATGATCTCCTAATAGAATGTTGTCTCTAAGGCCTAGAAAATCACAAAATGCCTCATCATTCTAAAACTCATCAATCGGTAAATTGGATTTTTGTTGGTCCCAATATATCAATTGGGGATATTAAAATGGAAATGGGATATTATGAATGATTGGTATAAGGTTACATATGGTATTGTCATCAAATAGATTAGTCTCAACTAAGTCATTAAAGATAAGGCTATGATCAGACTCTACTTCACTGTCAACATCATTATCACTAGTCATCGGTGATGGAACTTGAATAAGATAGGTGGGGTCACCCTCAAGTGGTTTAAATCCAAGTCCATAGGGTATTTTGTACTTAGTCATGGAAATTAGCTCAATGGTTCCTTGTTGATTCAATCTGAGGCCTCTTCCTTCATAATCTTGATGCTCCATGATCCTATTAGGAATAGGATACTTTTCACTCTTAAAACAATCAACCAACTTGCCATTGTATAACCATATTCATCTCCTTCGAGAGGGTCTTGTTATTGGCCAAATGTTGGTATGAACATCATTAGTCATGAATTATGAGGTTTGTATTTACCTTTTCATTGCCAATGTATATATGAGGTAACTTTAGGTCTTCCAAATGTCTTGAGATCCCAAGGAAGATTAGAAATATGAAAGGTATCATGGGTCACATACTCCCCTAGGCCATTATCTAAAATGGTGAAATGATTAGAAGTTTCAAGAGGTGGCATGTGAAAAAGGGAATCCAAGGTATTATGATCTATGCAATTGTCCTCTAGAGAATCAATAAGTATGGCCTTTTCTTTATCCTAGTTGGAACTTGGATTCATGTCATATTAGTAATTATGGCTTTGAAACTTGGCCTCGAGATATTTACAATGTTCATATGGGTGTAAATCTCTTAGAATATTCACTTTCATCCTAAGTGGCATAATTTGATACATTGGTGCAGCATTGATAGGACTGCATGAATCTCATATAACTAAGGCCTACTTAGAAGCATATTATATGACAACTCAAGATCAAGCACATGTCAAAGTGTATCATGAGTCAAAGGTCCAATGATAACTGGTAGGTTAATGGTGCCTTGTGATTCTCTCTCCTAATTATCGTAAGCTTTGATAGTTATCATTTTTTATTGGATATCTACCATTGTGTACCAAAGAAGATTGATGAGCTTTAGAGACACTATGTTGAGGCCTGATCCATTGTCTATAAGGACATATTTCACTTTATGCCACTTTATACAAACTTTTATGTATAATGAATTATTATGGAGCTGGCTAAGGGAAGATATACCACTTTGGTTAAATGTGACTTGTTGAGTTGGAGATAGGTGTCCAACCAAAGCTTGAAATTTACTAGGGGATATGTCATTGGAAATAGTGGATTTGGTTAAGAACTCATTCAAAATGTTCTTGTGTATTTTCAATATTCGTAACAAATCTAAAATAGAAATTTGTGTTGGTGTCTTCAGTAATTATTCCACAATATCAGACTTCTTGTCTTAGTCAATGGTAAATGGCTTATTCTAAAGTTGAACAACTAGTTGAGTAATGGGCAAAGTGGTAGATGGTTATAGGCCTCAAATGGTGATCTTTGACCTTCAAGTTGTGATTTCATAATCAAGATTAAATGTAGGACCATGACTGCTAACAAATAATGGTAATGGTGTGGGACCAGATAAGACAAGTCTCAATTATTAGTGCACTTGTGTGTGGTCATGGGGTAAGGATAAGTTATTGATATAAGGTCCAAAAGTGGAAATATTAATTTGATGGTTCACCTACATGTAGTCCCAGGTTAAATAAGGATTATCCATGTAATTTGATTGAGTGGCATTGTTTAGCAATGGTCTAGATTGATTGGTGCTCGATCTAGGATTAATGGAGATGGTATTAATTCTACCCCTTGTAATATGACCTATAACTTAGTTTTAGTCATGTGAAATTACATGGTAGGTTTGTTGGTTATTACTTTTTTGGCCTTAGTTGTGTCTATTATTTTGACATTGTTGGTTTTGTTGGTTCTACCTTTGATTTTGGTACTATTAATTTTGTTGTTACATAGGCCGATGTTATTGTTGTTGTTTTTACTAGTTGTTATGTTGGGAAAAGGGGTTTTGATAAATCCCAAGAGCTTGATTGGAGGTGGAAGCACCATTATCCAAATAAGACAACTAATCAGATTAATGATGGTAAGTTTTCAAAATACAAACTCAATAGGCTCTCCAAGATCACTAAAGACACAACGAGTAGGTATTGTTCTTCTTAGAGGAGGAAATTGTAATGATAAAGGTTATTGTATTTGTTACATGGGTCTTGGTTATTATGTTTGTGGTGTTGGTTGGAGAGGTTGTCGAGTAGGAGTAAGCTAAAAAGGTAGAGTAGTTTGAGTAGATGATTTTTTCACCATTTAAATATGATGTGACTTAGTCACACCATTTCCCACAACATTCCTATTACGGTTAAATTATTTTGGTCTATCTTGGTTAGTGGCTTGTGCCAGTTTTGATTCTTATACTTAGATTGGATGTTGGTTTTGGTTGTTTCCCTAATTGGAACCTTGTTTATGATTAGTTGAATTAATCTTTATGACTCTTTCCTTAATGAGTGCTCATCCAATCAATAAACCTTTATCAATGATATCTTTAAAGGTATGTGCACACTACAATTCTAGATGATAGGCTATCTCACTATGCATGATTTTAGTGAATATAGTGGCTAATTGTTTATTTGGTAAATTATGAGTGAATCATCTTTCAAGTGCTCTCCATCACTATTAATATCTTGAAAAACTCTCACTATATTTTTGTTTAGATTACATCAAATCAACCAATGAAATCTCATGCTCAAGATTATAGGAAAAGTGTTGTACAAACTTATCTAAAATATCATCAAAATTAGTTATTAATTTTTTAGGCAACTTTAAGAACCACTCCAAGGCTTGTCTAGTTAAGCTCCTTAGAAATAACAATAAAAGGAATATATCATGATATACCATTGGTTGGCATGCGACAAAGAATTTGGTTAAATGGCATTTGGGGTCACCTTTCCCCTTATATTTATCAAACTTTGGGGGCTCATATCCTAGAGGAAATGGAATCTATAAGTACTCCATATTAAAAGGATAGGAACACACATCATCTAATTTAAACTTTTTAATTTGTTTCCCTGCTTGGATAATGATGATTACATCCTTCATCTATTCTAATTATTACTTTATGATACTCATGGGAATATTGGCCTGGGTAGGTGGTTCAGTGGTCACAAGTGGATCACTTAGACCAAGATAGATAGGGGTATTTGGTATACATTGGATATGTTGGGAAATTAACTAGGAATATGCATACATAGATTAGGGTGTGTTTGAAATTCCACGTTTGGTTGTGCAATATTCTAGTTTGGATTGGCTATAAAGGTTTGAATTAAAGGATTTTATGGTTGGGATGAAGGGATATAGCTATACTATGCCTATTGTGGTTGAATATGGATTTGTTTATGACTACTCAAACCTTGTTATTGAGTGAGAACTTATGAACCAAGAATTGATCTCTGAACTTGTGGTATGTTTTGAACAAAAGGAAATTGCTACCTAATATGTACTTAAGAAACATTAGAACCTCCTTGTTGCATGAATCCATATTCGAAGACACATGTTGGAGAGTCATCATCTATTGCTGAGCAATATTGATATGTTTTTGATTAGACATCACTTGGTTTTTAATTGGCACACTAGCTTGTGAGTGAAGAGATATGTTTATTACTACCTAACAAAGTGGAACATGAGTTGCCCCTTGTTGAAGTGGTAATATGTTTGGCCTTTTCTATGTTGGTACATTCATTTTTGCCTATTTTTTTGGAATTCTACTTGTCACCTATTGAGGAGGAATAGGATTCATCACATTCTTTTATTGGGGCACTACATTGGTTATTGGTTGGCTACCTGATCTTATTGGTTACACACTTAACGAAGCATCTGGTTGAGGATAGGAAGTAAGTGGTGAAGGTTGGGGTGTATAATTTTTCATTCCTTGGTATGCAAATCCACTCATGGTATGAACTATATGCACATGTTGTTGACTAGTTTTTTATGCATTAGTACCACTTTGATTTGGATTAGATGTTTCTCGCACATTATCCATTATGTTTTGCTTATTATTATACTTGAAAGTAGAAAACACTTCTTCAATAATTGGCATATGTATCAAGTTGTCTATCAAATTATTTTATGTGAATGGTTCAAAACTCTAATTGGCTTGACCAATCAACTCTATCAAAATTCTTGTTGAAGGAACTAAGTCAATAAGAGGTTTATTAACCATGGTTAGCTGATTAAAATTGTGTGGTAGATTCAAGTAGGTTTGATATGCTATCTATATTTGGTTAAAGTGGTCTTCCATGAGGCTCTATCCTTTGTTACGCATATTATGATCATGATACATTATTTGGACTAGATTCAAAGGATTGATAAAATAAGTTTGTTGACTATACAATATGTTATGAGGCCTTCTTACTAGGCTTGGTAAACTTTCATGAGGGAAGTCCACTAGAAACTTATCCCCTACCTCTATGGCTCTAACCAAAATCTCATCTTTTTTCTCCAACAAATGATTCTCAAACAAAAATGGATCACATATAGAAGGTGCATTAATAGAGTAAGGTTCTTCAACTATGGATATCATAGCTAGGTATTGTGTGGTTTGTTCTTGGTCTTGTTCTGAATAAGGTGGCATAGTAACTAAATAGTTAGCCAATGGATCTTGGCTTTGTGCCCATATTTGAGTATTATAAGAGGGATAAAGATCCATCTCATAAGTAATATTATTTGTGTATGGATCTTACACCAATTCTTCTTGTGTAACCACATTACTAATCTCCAGATTATACATGAGTCCATTACAAGTGTAGGAATATATGTTGGGATCCATAGTGAATGTTTTACGATACATATCTCTAAAAACTCTAAACATACAATGTCTAAAATATGATAGTCAAACTTGGTCTAGATTCATCAAAAATATGGAAAGGTTTATGCAATGATTTGTAATTAAATAGGCTAACATTAAGTATCTAATGTTACATGTCTTATATAAAAGAGATTAAGTAAATAGACTGAAAATCAAAATGCTAAACTCTAATGTTGGAGTGTTTCAAATCAATCTAATCTAGGAAATAAATAGTTTCTAGGTCTTTTGGCCAAATGTGGCATCAAAATCTAGGCTCAAACAAGGCATGTGCTAGGACTCTTGGTTAAACATCTTCAAAAACTAGACTTTGGAAGAGATGAGATTTTAATCTAACAAATTTGAAACACTTATAACAAAAACTAGGCATTTGACTCTTGGACATGAACTCGATCAAAAAGGTATAATGTATGAAATAAAAGGCACTTTAGAGATAGTTTGCTTTTTTTACAAATAATGATATAAAACTTGGTTCCTTTAAAAAATAAGATAGACAAATGTGAACTATGTAATTATGCTAGACAAATATTCATAAAGGCATACTTAGATTGACTTGAAAAATGTGCACAAACTTGAACTCTATGCAAGAGGGAGTATGAAACAATGTTTGAAATGTTTTGGGTAGTGTAAAAAAGCTAGACTACTCAAAATAGGTGAAAAAATGCTTGTTTCAAATACTCTCTAAGGAAAATATGGTTTCTCACAAATTTGGCAAGCATAAAACTACCTTTGTTAACTCAAATGACATACACACCTTTAAAGTTTTGATAATATATCTAAGGCAAACATGTATGCTTCAAATGACCTCAATGGAAATAGGATGGTAACATAAAAATATTTGGTGCATAGACTTAAAGTTTAAGTGTTTAGCACAAAATGACTTAATTATATCAAGTGGTGATAATGATTATGAGTCTTAAATGGCTTTCAACCCCAATTAGAGATTGAACCTAAGTTCCCTCAATTCTAGTGTAAATGGTGAGTCCACTTAACACCTCAACTCTATAAACTTATGAAGGTGAAATTTTAAATTTAAGTTATAAATGGACTTAAACAGTGTTTGGTATAAGTCTAGACTCAATTGGGCAACATAACTATGCCAAAGTGGATGATATGACTCCAAATTTTGATGAACTTTTGAACAAGGAAAATTGATGATTCACATAGGTAGCATAACACCTATGTATTCAAAATAAAATGAGGACCATGTGTTTGGTTTGGTATTGTTTTTTCACACCAAGTTTTTACTCCAATCAAGACTTTAATCTAGGACAAAACTAACTAACTAATCACTCTTAAGTCCTAAACCAACAAGGTTGCTTGGTATTATTAGAATCTATCAATATACATCATTTGAGAGGCTTTTTAGTGTTCATATAAAAAGTAAATGTGCATTATATAGTGGGGTTTTTATACCCCCTTCTCTCAAATGAAAATACTATGATATGGACCTTGAGGTGCACCTTGTACCAATAACACTTTTTTGGCAAGTGGGGATTTATCCTAGATCTATAAAGTTTTAAATGTCTAGGGGAATCAATTACATAATGACTTTCATGTCATGATGCAAAATAAAAGCATGTATTGGGTGTCTGTGGTGCTTATCTTATTGTAAAAAGGTCTAGTAATTTTTTCAACCACTACATCCATCACTTGATTAGTATAGTGTGATGTCTAAAATGTAGATATATCATGTGTGCAACTCCAACCCTAAAAGATGGTCTAACTACTCAAACCTCCAATCTTAGTGGGAGTGGGTGAAGTTAGTACTAAGAGATGAAACCTCGGGTCAAATCTTGCATAAACAACTTATGGGAGGTGATGACATCCCCATTGCAAGCTAAGTTTGCATAAAAATAAATGACTAATAGAAAGACTTTAGGGTCATTTTCAAGGTCACCCAAACTATTGTGAGTTTTTGGCAACTGCTTTAGATGTCATTCTTTCTATGCCTTAGACTAGGCATGTTTTCAATAAAGATGACAGTTTTGATTCCAAAAGTTCCCAAAAGGGGATAGATAGAAGAGCATACATGCAACATCCTCCTCTTTTCTAATCAAAACTAGATTAAACAACTATGAAAGACAAAACTCACAAGTGAATTCAATTTTAAAATCTAAATGAAAGATGAGGTGGTGTTCTTTTGACCCCTTGGTCTTAAGTTGTAACTTTATAAACATTCACCTAAGTATCTAAATTTTTCATTAAGCATCAAAACAAGGTTCCTAATCTATTTAAATCCTTCAAAAGAGATCTAAAAGGAATGATTTAAAAAAATTCAAGCTATCCCTAAAATAAAAAGTTAGTATGTCCTTTAGCATTGAAGCTATTTTAAGATTGGAATAATAAACTTTGAAAAATGAAGTCTCTAGTTTACACAGTGCAATATCACTACTCCATAGAGAAATCCCACGAGTTATAGGGAAATCCCATAACTTGTTGATTTTTGGTATTGTAACTTAACTACTAAAGGTTTAGTCACAATACCATGACTTTGTTTGGCAATCTCACTAGTTGTAGGATAATCTCACAACTTTTTAAGTTGTGATATTGTGACTTAATTGATAACAATTTAGTCACAACACCATGACTCTAATAGACAATACCACAAGCTGAAAGGCAATCCAGTGACTTCATTAGTATCATTATTATCACTTAACCTCTAGATGTTAGACAATACTATGATTTTTTAGGCAACCCCATGAGTTATAGGAAAATCTTATGACTGTGTCCAGGTAAACCCATGACTTACATAAAAATGTGTTTTACTTATTTTTTTCTCCTTTTTGAGCCTCCCACTCCAAGATTATTCATAAAAAAGGTTAGTTAATTTTTTTGAAATATATTTTTGATAAATTTTGTGAGGCTATAAGTCCCATCAGGCATGCCATTATGTGAACTAGGAATTTGACTCAAGAGAGGATGGTTAGTATTGTGTTAGTCCCAAAATGAAATAAACACACTAGCATAATATCTCTAGTCCTAGTTACTAGGGAGATCTTAGTTAACAAAACAAAATGGAAACACAACTAAAACATGATATAAAGACCTTCCTTCACCTTCCTTGGATGCTCCAAAATGTTTATTATAGTGACTTGCTCAATTTGTGCTCATGAACTCTGCATCAATGGAAGCTTGGCTACCTCCATCTCTCCTTAGAACTTTATGTGGCTTGGGCTCAATATTTTTGAATTATAACACTAATATTCAATTATTTTTTAATGCATTTGCGCATTCAAGTTTGGCATATGAGAGATTAAAATTCAATAGGCAAGGCCTCCTATTTATAGATTTTTGTAAATGGATAGAATCAACCTAAACCATCCATCTCAAGATGGAGATGTGTGGCTAAGGATTAATTTAATTATTCAATTAAAATTCATAAATATTTTCATCAATATTTGGGATACAAGGGCATTAACTAGGCATGGAGGGTCTTAATGAGACATGGGAGGCATGAATCCTTATATTTATGGCATTTATGGCCTAGAGATGTCTTCCCAAGAAATGAGGTCACCTAATGATGTAGATATTAAATATTCATTTATAAAAATAAATTATTCAACAAGTTCCATAGAATTCTTAATTAGGCTCTAATTTGGTTTAATTAGCTCTTAAGCATGATTAAGCACTTTGTGCACAATACTCAAATTGATCAAAATGCTTTGTTATTGACCTAAAATTTGAATGGATTATAATTAGGATGTGACGTTAGATGTTTTGGATCCATTATTTCATTTAGGATTATGTCAACACCAAATAACAAAGACACATGTCTCGTGTAATATATTTGATAGAAAAGAGAAATCTAGGGCACCCAGGTGCAAAATTAGCATTTTGACTAGAAATGATCTGATCAAAGTTAGCTGACCCATAAAATGCATTGCCCAATTTAGGGATAATCTTGCCAAAATAGGCACTTGAATATATCAATTTCAAATCTTTTAATGTGTTTTGGTGTTTTTAGGCCAAATTGTGCACTTTGGTGGAAATTAGTCAAAAGCTTGGTTGGAGTTATCGGTGGCTAGATTTAGGTGTCTATATCATGTTAGTTGTATGTTACATCTTAATTCTACCTATATAAAGACATGAAAATTGATTTGATTAGTTGCACATTATTTGAGGTGTATAACATTCTAAATAGTGGTGATTGGTGCTTTTAGTCGATCATTGTTTTTGTATGTGGTGCCTTAGTTAATACCAGTATAAATAAAAAAATAAACATACATTTAATCATAGACATTTAATTTCTTATACTTTAGGTTATATTTATATTTATACCTTTTAAGATGTTTGATTGTGATTTTGTATATCTAGGAGCTTTAATGTAGATTCTATATTTTGGAAGATTCTATCATATTTTAGACGTATTCATATTTTAGGGTTTCAAGATTTCAAACTTAATCAGATTTTAGATTTTCAATATTTCCAACTTAGCCACATTTTAAGATTTAATATTTTATGGAGACATTATAATATAATATGAAAGTTGAATTAATGGATGTAGGTGTTGATGTAGAAGATTGCACCCTTGGCAGGAGGCCGGGCTCCTACCTTCTTCACACAACAATGGAAACTCCCCTCTCGCCTGTGGGACTAGCGAAGCTAGAGGGGAGAGTCTCTAGATGAGGGCTAACTCCCTCTGATGTATCATTTAGGCCTTGGTTTCTCCTAATACTAACAAATAAAATGTAAAAATGGGGGATGAAAAGGGAGAGAGAGATGCTGAAAACAAAGCCTAAGCCTAAAAATGAAAAGGTGATACACCAGAAAATGTGATCCACCTAGTCTGAATATACACTTTTCACCAAAAGGAAGCACCTATACACTTCATATAAAGTGAGAAAACCTTCTACATCAGTGGGTCAGGGGTTTGTGGAGGTACAGGGAGGAAATAACTACTAGAGGCATTCTGGGACACACTACAACAGCCTATCCACTTCACCTACACTCCTCTAGGGACACTTCTGACAGACCTATAAAAGGAAACTCACAAAAATACACCAGACATGCTAAAATCATTCTTCAAAGAATTTAAGAAAATGACTTAACATAGAATCAAGGCATAGACACATACTAAAGATGCAAAACTTAGAATGGAGGTAAAAATAGCTAAGTTCTGATTCAAGGTAAAAATTCTAGCAGAGCTCTGCCTTACAAGCCCGAGAGATTTTTGGACAGAGTTTTGCCTTAAGGATGAGAGCATATTCCTTTCTCAAATGAGATTTTTACAATTTATAGAATGAGGAAGAGAAACTTGGCACTTCTTGGGAAATATTTTGGTGCTCTTTTCTGCAAGTGGCCCATGCACTTTCTAAATCTTGGGAAGAGGAAACCATTGTTACTGATGTCATTCTTTAGAAAAGGCCTACTAGAACCATGTTTCACAATCACCCAAATTGACTTTGGCATTCAAGCATTAATGTAAGATCATGGTTGCACCTCTTTTCTACAAATAGATTGCATTTTGTCCCCTCATCAATGCCAACTGTAGAAAACAAGGTGCGTCGCTCATCTGATAATGACTCACCTTCCCTTCACCACTTGAATGCTTTGTCATTTTTTCTCTTTGTCTTCTTCCTACTCTTTTAGCCCTTGGGGGTGATCTTCTAGTGGGTCACTATGTTCCTTGGGGCTTTTTCCATGATTTGGCACTTAGGTAGTTCAAAAACAATGGCTACTTCACCGTGTAAATTTGACATTTGCACAGTCATCACCCAACAGCTAGTTCATTTACTTAAATTTAATGGCTTTCAAGACGTCATCATCCTCAGCAAAAGTCATCAAGTCTTTTTTGTGGCTTTTCTACTTCATGGGATTTTTGTTTCAGGCTTTTTTCCTACAGATAAAAAGTCCACGAGAATTGGCCACTTTTACTTTTCTGTGGGCTCTTTGACTTCCCCTTACACTGGCGGCCCTTCCTTTAAAGTGATTGCTCTCTGCAAGGGATTCTGGACTTTAAACTGCCCTCCACAAGGGCTTTTGGACCCTTGACTACCCTCCAATTGTAGGGCCCTTGAACCAAGCCGTTGAACCAAAATTGGTTCAATAGTTCAATCACTACGCTTGATGCCCGTTGAACCAAGCCTTTTGAATTGATTCATTGAACCAAATGATTGAACCAATCCATTAAAATGGTTCAACAGTTCAATGTTGCACACTGAGCCCATTGAACCAAGCCTTTAAACTTTGCTGATGAATCGATGGCATTGAACTAAGCCATTGAACTAACTGTCATTTGAACTTAATCATTGAACCTAGTGCTAAATTGAATGATTGAACCAAAACATTGAACTTAAGAATTAAACCAAATGATTAAACCAATCCATTGAACTAGTTCAATGGTTTAATGAAGCACACTAATGAACTTGCCAATGGACCAAGTGTCTGAACCCATTGATAAATTGAGCGTCAAAGTGTTGAACCAACTGAGTTGAACCAAGGCTTGAACCAAAGGCATTGAACTAACACATTAAACTGATTCAATGGTTCAATGCTTCAAGCGACTATTGAAACAAGCCCACTAAACTCTTCTATTTGAACCAAAAGCCATGAAGCAAGTGATGAACCAAGCCTAGAAATTGAAGTGATGGACTTGAAATGATAAACCAGGCTTCGAAATGGAGTGATTGAACTACCAATTGAACCAAGGCCGATTGAACTGTTGATTGAACCAGGCATTGAACCAAGGCATTGAACTGGATTCAATGGTTCAACAATGCCAACCTTCTTGTGATTTTCTTCAAACTAGAGCTTGAAGAAGCCTTGTAAAACTCAAAACTCTCTGAACTAATCCTTCATGCACCGAAGGACTAACCTGTTGAGTCTATAGAAATCCAAAACCTGCAGAGTCCGTAAAAATGAACAGATTCATGCAAAATCAAAAAAAGAAATGGCCTAGAATAGTAGGGACAAAAGGGGACTAATTTTTTGGCCTATTGGGCAAAAAATGGTCAACAAATTGGTGACTCCTAGGGGAAGCATGCATGCTATGCTTAAAGACCAGTTGCCTTGCAGTCCATTGGGCACAAAGTCAGATGCAACTTGAATAAATTTAGCAACAGCCCCAAAAGATCTGATAATCAAAACATGAAGCTTTTTACCCTAGACAAAAGGGAAACACACAAGGCTAAAAACACTACCTGTGCAAACTGCACTTAGGGAAAATAGGAAAGACAACTGAAAACAAACTACTATATACAGCTAACCAGGAGTGTTTGCCTCCTTCCTGGATCAAAGGGAAAATTTCTTAAGTCCCCTTCCTGGTAAGAAGACTTATAGTGCCAGGCAAGTAGCTAAATGAAAAGGAGATTTGGTGACCTGCTCCTCTTGCCTATCACCTTGCTTGGCTTGTATCTGAGTGGATCAAAATCAAACATGATTTTGACATATGTGTACTCTGCTTGTCCTTGGAAGCTTGTTGAATGTTGGTCCCTCATACTAGTGCTCTTCACCAAGAAATCTATGGCTATTGGATCATCGCCATAAGCCCTTTGATATGCAAATTCCTTTTACAATGCATCATGGTCCCACCTGTTTCCTTCTGCCTCGTTAAAGATCCTGTCAGACTCATCCTCTGCTTCCTCTTGGCCTTCTTGAAGAAGGGTGACTTTGATGATGTCTAAAATGGACTCACAAAATGATTGCTCATCCCATAGAACATCACCTCTTTATTCAAATATTTCTTCTTCAATGCCTTCCTCTAGGAAGACATACCTCTCCTTTTCCTCCTCAAAGATCAGAATCTCTAGATTTTCAAAGGTATCCTCCTGATCCTCCTCCAACTCAGGCTCTTTAGTGTAGTCATCCTCCTCATCAAAACAATAGGGAAGTTCATCGAACAAAGGGGAAGAGAGCTCACCATGCTTTTTTTCCTCCTCGTATTGCTGAAACATTTACATGTATGCGTGACCTAAGTCTTCTCCATTGTTGATGATGCCTTCACAAAAAGCCTCAACGATGATTTCTTCTTCATTGTCACTCATGATATCCCCTTAGGGAACTGTAGATTGGATCTTCTGTTCCTCACCTACCTCTTGAAAAATAGGTTCCTCCTTGAGAAGGGGTGAAGTGGGAAAAACATGTGGAAGAGGAGGCAGCCCTTGAGCTAGAATCGAATGATTCCCCTCCTTCCACTTGGTTAGCACTTCTTTAATATTAGGTGTGACCTGATATCTCTCTTGGAAATGTGTAGGTGGGGTGTGTTCAGACATGGAATGTGCCATTGGGTCCAAACCATCCATCACACATTGGTTGAGGAATCTCTCTCTAGATTTTAACTCTATAATTCTTCTAGTCAGATCCTCCTTGAATAACCTTTCTTGGAGGTCGCCAACATCATCATGAGTAGGAGCAGCCTCAGCTTTTTCAAGGTTTTAAGAAAAACCTTGCTTCTCCTCCTTCCTGCCCCATGATTCTACCATTTTCCCCCAGTTTAGGATCTCAGAATTTGAATTTTGCTCTTGTGAATAAACAGTAACTTTGTCTTCTCCAAGGTCCTGGGGCTGCTCCACAAGGTCTAAAAGTTCAAACTCTCTTTCACAAAGCAGACTCATTCTAGCCTCTAAATCTTCAATTTTTTTGGCTAGATTATCCTAAAAGAGTCTTTCTTAGAGGTCACCAGCATCATCCTCTTCAAGGCTCTGGGCTGGTTCCTAGCATTCCTTCCTCCAACTTGGAATCTGCACATCACGTTAAAAGACTTGGGGAGGTTGAGGAATGCTAGGAAGAGACTGTTGATGCACTAAAAGAGTCTCTAGAAGAGGGATGTGTTGGCTTGTGGTATTCCCCCCAATGGAAGATTCACAATATAAGGAATTGAGAAGATTGATCTCCATGGGGGGCTGTTCTGATGCCCTTTGATGTTGGAAAGCCAAGTGCATGAGATTGAGAGCAGATGCGTCAGATGAGTTGGAGTGGGTGAGTGCTATCTGATAAAAAGGATTTGGTGCAAAAGAGGGGGCTTTCTTCAGAATAAGAGGGGGCACATAAGGCTGACTACCTTGAATAAATGGATTTCTCCATTTTGCTACCTCCTCCTCCATGGATTGCAAGGCATGTGCTTGCCTAAACAAACACTCCTCTTTATACATCAGCTCCTGCTAATATCCATACTACTCTTCTAGTCTATCAATATCTATCATCTACTTCTAAAATTCTAGGGCCATTTCCCTTATCATTAAATGGCAATTAGGAGAGCTGCTTGAGGTGATTCTCTGAAAATATTGAGCTTGATCATAGTCATATGAAGGAAAACAAGACCCATGATTTTGTGCAGAGGGATTCTACATACAAAAGTGATTTTTGATGGCACCAAGCTGCTTAACCAGTTGATTCAACTTAGAGTCACCATTGGTGTTGATGTAAAAGCCTCCAAAGGCTGGTCAGTTAAAGAACACACCAAAAATTCTTCAACTCTTTAGACACAACTTGTCATAGTTGGTCCCACTGGGTGTGCCAAAAACTATTGATGCAGAAGTTTGCATCCTTGGTAGGAGGCCAAGCTCCTACCTTCTTCAAGCAATAATGGAAACTCCCCTCTCACCTGTGGGAATGGTGAAGTTAGAGAGGAGAGTCTCTAGATGAGGGCTAGCTCCCTCTGATGTATCATTTAGGCCTTGGTTTCTCCTACTGCTAACAAATAAAATGTAAAAAGGTGGGGGATGAAAAGGGAGAGAGAGATGCTGAAAATAAAGCCTAAGCCTAAAAATGAAAAGGTGATACACCAAAAAATGTGATCCACCTAGCCTGAATATAAACTTTTCACCAAAAGGAATTGCCTATACACTTCATCTGAAATGAGAAAACCTTCTACATCAGTGGGTCAGGGGTCCATGGAGATACAGGGAGGAAATAACTACTAGAGGAATTTTGGGACACACTACAGTAGCCTATCCACTTCACCTACACTCCTCTAGGGACAATTCTGATAGACCTATAAAAGGAAACTCACAAAAATACACTAGACATGTTGACATCATTTTGCAAAGCATTTAAGAAAATGACTTAACACAGAATCAAGGCATAGACACATACTAAAGATGCAAAAATCAAAATGGAGGTAAAAATAGCTAAGTTTTGATTCAAGGTAAAAATTTTGACAGAGCTCTGCCTTACAAGCTCGAGAGATTTTTGGGTAGAGTTTTGCCTTAAGGCTAAGAGTGGATTCCTTTCTCGAATGAGAAGTTTACAATTTATAGAAAGAGGAAGAACAACTTGGTGCTTTCTAGGAAAGATCTTGGCATTCTTTTCTACAAGTGGCCCATGCACATTCTAAATCTTGGGAAGAAGAAACCACTATTACTGATGTCATTCTTCAAAAAAGGCCTGGTAGAACCATGCTACACAATTGCCCAAATTGGCTTTGGCATTCAAACATTAATGTAAGAGCATGGCCATGCCTCTTTTCTACAAATAGACTGTAGTTTGTCCCCTCATCAATGCCAACTACAAAAAATAGGTCACACCACTTGTTTGACAATGACTCACCTTCCCTTCACCACTTGAATGCTTTATCATTTCTGCTCTTTGTCTTCTTCTTGCTCTTTTAGCCCTTGGGGGTGATATTCTGGTGGGTCACTGTGTTCCTTGGGGATTTTTCCATGATTTTGAACTTAGGTAGTTCAAAAACAATAGCTACTTCACTATGTTAAATTTGATGTTCACGCGGCTGTCACCCAACAGCTAGTTCATCTACTTAAATTTGATGGCTTTCAGGACGTCATCATCCTCGACAAAAGTCATCAGGTCTTTTTTGTGGATTTTCTACTTTGCGGGATTTCTATTTTGGGCTTTTTTCTCATGGACAAAAAGTCTGTGGGAATTGGCCACTTTGACTTTTCTTTAGGCTCTTTGACTTTCCCTTGCACTGGCAACCTTTCCTTTGAAGTGCTTGCCCTCTACAAGGACTTTTATACTTTGAACTGCCCTCCACAATGGCTTTTGGACCCTCAGCTACCCTCTAGCTATAGGGCACACCCTTGAACCAAGCTATTGAAGTAACCCATTGAACCAAAATTGGTTCAACAATTTAATCACTGCACGTTGATGCCCTTTGAACCAAGCCTTTGGAATCGATTCATTGAACCAAATGAATTAACCAATCCATTAAACTGGTTCAATGGTTTAACACTGTGTACCAAACCCATTAAACCAAGCCTTTAAACTTTGTCGATGAACTGATGGCATTGAACTAAGTCATTAAACCAACTACCGCTTAAACTTAATCGTTTAACCTAGCATTAAACCAAATGATTGAACCAAAATGCTAAACTTAAGCGTTGAACCAAATGATTGAACCAATCCATTAAACCAGTTCAATGGTTCAATGAAGCACATTGATGAATTTTCCAATAGACCAAGTGTCTAAACCCACTGATGAACTGAACACTAAAGTGTTGAACCAACTAAGTTAAACCAAGGCTTGAACCAAAGGCGTTGAACTAATGCATTGAACCAGTTCAACGCTTTAAGCAACTATTGAAACAAGCCCGTTGAACTCTTTTGTTTGAACCAAAAGCCATGAAGTGAGTGATGAACCAAGACTAGAAATTGAAGCAATGGACTTGAAGCGATGAACCAAGCTTTGAAATGGAGTTATTAAACTACCGATTGAACCAAGGTTTGAACCAAGGCCGATTGAATTGTCGATTGAACCAGGCATTGAACCAAGGCATTGAACTGGGTTTAATGGTTCAACAATGCCAACCTTCTTGTGATTTTCTTCAGACCAGAGCCCAAAGAAGCCTTGTAAAACTCATAAATCTCTGAACTAATCCTTCATGCACCAAAGGACTAACCTGCTCAGTCTGTAGAAATCCAAAACCTCCAGAGTCCATTGAAATGAATAGATTCATGCAAAATTAGAAAAAGAAATGGCCTAGAATAGCAGGGACAGAAGGGGACTAATTTTTTGGCCTGTTGGGCAAAAAATGGTCAACAATAGGTATAATATAATTGAATGAGAATGTCCATCGCTAGTACTAAGAGTATAATTCATAATTTCATTAGGTGTACACAAAGTGTTATTCCTAACTCTAAGTATGATCTAGATGATTATATTTTATTTAGTATTTTGTCTTTTGTACTTGAAATAATGAATAAATGAATGGTTTATATTTTTAATTTCATACAGTTTATAAACAAAGTTGAGTATTATAATTAATCTTGTAATCATTTGAATATATACATATGCTTTATTACGTAGACTATTATAAGATATTCCATTCATTGTTTGCATTTTTTTAACATGTTTATTATCTCAATATCATAAAGGATTATGAGATAGAATTACTTGTTAAACTTAATTCTCACACTTGATTTACACATTTTTAGTACAAGTATATCTTGAAGTATGGTTGATTATTTATGTAAATTTAGCATCTTGTATGTTATTTTTTAATAGATAATGATTATATGTTTTATTATCCTATTGAGACAACTGTAAAATTTTCTCCTTGAAGATTGTTGTTAGCCTTGAATTAACTTAATAATGAAAATATACATGTTCTATTTGATATATATATATATATATATATATATATATATATATATATATATATCAAATAGAAAATGTATATTTTCATTATTAAGTTAATTCAAGGCTAACAACAATCTTCAAGGAGAAAATTATATAATGGTTACTATATTATTTATTAAGAGTAATATGCAATGATCTCCCTTAATTTATGTTGACAACAATTTATCTATGACATGCAATGCAATAATAATAATAATAATAATAATAATAATAATAATAATAATAATAATAATAATAATAATAATAATAATAATAATAATAATAATAATAATAATAATAATAATAATAATAATAATAGGTTGGAGTTTGTCTATTATAGTTATCTTCTAGTAGTTTTTTGAAATATGTAATATATGTGAGTCATTAACCTTATTGAATATGTCAATTAAATATTTTTCATGTGGGAAATAGTAATTTTTTTGGATTGACAAGTGTTGTATTATCAAAGATTTATAGTAGGTAGATAACATTAGGGTGTTATGAACATACAATTTTGAATATTAAAATAAATTAAATATAATTGTAATATAAATATATTCATTTGAACAAGAGGAATTTTTATAAAAATGAAGATTTATTAATCTAGAGGTTTTGCACAAAATAAAAAGATTTAAGATTGTTAAAATGCTTCTAATGAACATTACTTTAGTAACTAATCAAGATAAATCCATTTACGCTTAGATAAATTTTATGACAATTCTTAAATTTTTTCATAATGTAATTTCTTGTAAACCATGTTACATTTATGAAGAGTTTTAAAAATCAAAGAGTTTTTTGCTTAAGGTAAGGAGATATGGAGTTATTAGAGAGAGTGTTTAAATTTCAAATATAAGGATTTATTTTGGTTCTTAGAGTGCTATTAATAGATTAACCATAGAATAAAAATTTAACTCCTTTCAACCCATTTTTAATAAGTGATTGATCTACTTTTCCCTGATTTATGAATTAAATGACATTTACATTTATGTGAAAAGTTGTGCAACCACTTAGTTTTTACTTGGTGTAATGTTAAAGGGAGTTGTTTTATGTGAATGTATGATCTACATAATCAAAGAATTTATATTTAGTGAAAATTACATTAGATAAGTTTATCAATAGATGATCAAAAAATCTTTGAGGAAAATTACTAATTGTAATGAAACTAGGAAGAGTAAAATGATCATTAAATAAGAAGTTGGTTTCCACCATTTACAATCGAAAATGAATATGAAAGTGTTTTAATACACTCCACTAATTTAAAAAACTAAATAGTTAATAATTAAATCTTATATGAGAAATAGTGTAGATTATGTGTTATAATATCCATAACAATGAGGGTATCTTTTTGACAAGTAACTAGAAGGGTAAATAATAGTTGTTTGTCAAATCTTAGATGCAAAAACATTAAAATAAAATAATTTATTATAGATGATTAATGATGTACTTAATCAAATAAATGTGTAATGGATATGGCTATGATCCAATACTCTCCCTAGCTCAGAAATATATACAATTAGTCAAATGAAACCTTAAGTGACATAGATAAAAATGAGTTGCATTGGATTGTTGAAAATTAATAAAATTTAACACACTTCTTGGGAATTTAATAAGGTGTTATTTAGTGACCCTCTTGTCTATACATGAGATAGCCATGTTTTCATGTTTTAGGGAGTGTCCTTACCATCATGGATATCAAGTTTTCTCGATATGTTCATAAGTTGGTTTTCTCTATTCTCATCATGTGAATGTTCTCAATTATGAAATCAATTTATCTAATTAAAAATATTTTAGAAACTTCTGTAACATCCAAAAGACTATAAAATATTTAAAATGTTAGGCTTCTTCAGTTAAGGGTCAAGTTTCATTGAGTTGGGTTAATGAAAAAAACTACGTGGGTTTTTCCATCTAAAAAATTGGGTATGACATTTTGGTATTAGAGCCAGGTTATAACACTAGGAGCTCTAGGTAGTATGGTTAAGTATCATTTTTTTGTTTAGTGAACAAATCATGTGCTTATCAAGTCTATAGATTTTGTTTTTTTTAGCTAAATAATAGGCATTTGTCTATTTTTATTATACCTGTGTGCACTTAAATGTCAATAAAATTATTCCTCACTATATGAAATGGACTAGTGATACCATGGGCATGGCCTTGGTAGGGAACTTTAGTGGTCATGTTATTTTACATTTTCTTGAGAAGAATGGTATTTTATCATTTCTTGTAGTGAGATACACCTTTTATAGCCAACACACATGATAAATATTTGAAAATATTGTGACAAATGAAAACTTGAAACCTATTATATTTTACCCCACTATTGGTCAGATACTTCATAATTGGTCAAATAAATACTACAGTTGACCACCCTTTTAACAATATATCCATAGATATATTAGTACTAACATGGATACTTTTAGTGAGGGATTAATTATGGTAATTATGGAGGATCAATGTATTGATTCAGTCAACTTATGTAGAAGATAGGGACTAGAATGTGTATTGAGACTCTGGTCGATCCGATTCACCTTGAGTTACCATTTGAAATTATTATTTCCCTTTCTTGTTTTGAGTTGATACAATTTAGATTTGAGTTTGTATCAATAGGAAAGACATGTATATCATCATATGATTCTTGATGTACTTTGATACTATGCACATAAGTTTGCCACTGATGTTCTTATTATGGCTATGACAATGGTAGATGATTGAAAATAAGGTCATTAGGTATGACATATGTATGCCATATAAACCAATGGGATTAATTTAACCATTGTGTGATACTATTAAATTGTGTAATCATATTGTGATAAAAATTATATCAATTATCGTGAAACTATGTAACCATCGTATTTGAGTTATATATGTGTAACCTTAACATGTGAAGTTGTTTTCATGCATCTAAAATTTTAATATTTTATGTAAACCCTTATAGTATTTTTTTCACTCATCAAACATTGTAAACAATGGACCTATGATATATCATCGACCATGTTCTACAAATGTTATGTGTGGATGACTAAGTACTTGTATGATGTTATGTTTTTAAGCCTAGTTGTATTATTGTGTAAGTGTTTTAGGTTACCTTGTATGTAAACCATATATGTAAATTTTGTATGAAATAATAACCATTCCTAAAATCAATTAATGTCTTAGTGAAACTATTGATTGTGATGATGTATATTTATAAACTATGGTATAAATCCTCTTCGTATTATCTTGGGACATTATGATGCTAGGTGCAAGGATTTTTAGTTATCATTATCTTTTGATCATAATAGTAGATGATATTTATTAGTGAGTATCACTTAGACATATAAATAGATTTTTCTTTATAGTACTTCAGACATAATTATACTTTTGTTGAGCTATGTTTCAACAAGGTTGTTCTCTATGGGTTATGCTAGTTGATAGAAGTTTGGTTAGATGAAAGTCAAAGATGTAAGATAATATAGTTATGTTTGGTAATTTTCTGGCACTAGGATGCCATTTATGGGAGTTATTATTTGTTATTCTCTTTCATCTACATCAGTTGATTCATTATGGTGGGCCATATACCTATCTCAATGACATAGTTTGATTATCTAGACGTCTAGTGGACTATCTTCATATTGGTAATGGTAGGTGGACCAAATTTCCTATGCCTAATGATGTAGTTTGATTCTCTATGATAGCTAGTGGACCACCTCATGCAATTTTACCTTATTCCTTCTCACCTTTGATGAGTTGTAAAGTCACATAGTGTTCATGATGTGATCTATATTTCACCTGTGTTTTAATAAACTTATTTTAATTTGATTAAATATTTTATTTTAAGTTTATTTGAAACCAAAAACATTTTTATTACCTTTGAATTTTTTAAATAAATTAACCAATCATGTAATTTTCATTTAAATTTACAATCTAAATTTATGGTTTTATCCTTTTATTTGAGACCACTTAGTCTCATTTTATTGGTTTTGTTGTTACATGATCGATTGATTTTGACATTTATTTCAATGATTGTTTGTGTTGGTTTTGCATGTGTTATATGTGTGCATAAATACTACTTCAATGGGTATGGGGGAGAAGAAGTACCTTAGAATATAGCTAGTGAGTCACAATGGAAACTTGCAAATGTAGGATTCATGATACCATTCTTCCCACCCTATCAAACATTTTGTGTGTGTGTGTGTGTGTGTGTGTGTGTGTGTGTGTGTGTGTGTGTGTGTGTGTGTGTGTGTGTGTGTGTGTGTGTGTGTGTGTGTGTGTGTGTGTGTGTGTGTGTGTGTGTGTGTGTGTGTGTGTGTGTGTGTGTGTGTGTGTGTGTGTGCGCGTGCGTGCGCGCGTGCATGTGTGCATGTGTGTGTGTGTGTGTGTGTGTGTGTGTGTGTGTGTGTGTGTGTGTGTGTGTGTGTGTGTGTGTGTGTGTGTGTGATTCTTGTTTTGGATTCTAAGGAGATGGTTTTTTATACAATTATTTCTTGGTCCCTTTGGCATATGCTTTGATTTTTTATTCAATATGGTCTAGTATTACTCAATTTACTTGGAATCATATTTTTGTGGGTGGGCACATGTCTTAGTAATATAATTTTCCATGGATTTGTGCTCATAATTATTTTTCTCATTATGATTTATACATCATAGGGATACTTGAGTTCTCATGCTCATATCATAGGATTTTTGGTTTCATTTGGTTGGTGATAGATGTGTATGACAATATGATTTACATTAGAGTGACTTTTTCCCCACTTTCTCATTTTAGATGCTATTTGTGTTTCAATGTGGTTATAGGACTCAATTGGGAAGTATGGCTCAGTATGATAGTTTGGTTCAACATTTTTTAGTATTTTGGTATTGTAGTATTTTCCCATGGATTGACATTATTCTTCACATTATATTTTTTTCCATGGTTTGGTACTCTTCTTCATATGGTATGTTCACAATGGATTGAAACTTATTCATTATATTGTTCTCCATATTATTGCATATATTTGATTTGTATAATATTACAATAGATTGGCACTAATACTCACATGTTTATATCAGTGATTATTTGGGTTTAGTTATTTTACTAGTGTAACTTTAGGTATCAGTTGATTTTAGTAATTTATAAATAATATTGAAATCATATAATTAACATATTATTCTTCTTGTTATTCATTGTGGTTTTTCATAGAGTATGAAGTTAGTTTTAAGGGGAGAGAATGTAACACCCCTCATAGTAAGGAAATGTATACTTGATGACCACAATGTGTGCACTAACATGTGAGGCATTGATTGACCTATGGGTCTTGTTATTTATCCTACTTCATCCTTGTTCACTCTTAGCTATGGTTTTCATTGTACCATATTGAATTTTTATCAAATTTCTCACTTTAGGTTTTTAGTCTCAAGGTAACTAAAATGGTAGGGTAGTATCTCTTGATCATCTAAAATAGGGTCTTGTAGTTATTAACTTGTGTTGACCTTAACCACATTATCTTGGATTTTTTAATGCATTTTGAACTGGGTCAACATTATGGTTCTTCAATTGTCACTCATTTTTGGTTTACATAAATGGAGATGATGGTGATGAAGGTTTCAATCCTTTGGGATTCCCTATTCACCTTACATTCAAACATATTTTCAAGTAGATGTACTTAGACATCTTTCAGACTAATAAGTTTTAACAATTTATTTATATATTATTTTTAATGGTTAAACCATTCTTCCTATTAACAAACCACTTAGTTCAGTTACCCTATTTCTTTATCACTTAACCAAATATGAGCACTGGGTCTTATCATTTGTCCTTTTTTATAAGTTGAAACACCTTACCTTTAATTTTGGAGTGTTAAACAAAGTAAATATATTTTAAATTAATTAAAATTAAACAAAATTTTACTAATATATATTATTAAAATGGAATCTTGCACATAGTGGGGTGTAGTAGGTGGGACATGGTAGGAGTTGGGTGGCAAATAAAATATTTATTAATTTTTATAGTGGCATTAATTAATTACAAATGGAATAAAGTATGGTGCAATGATGGAGACAGATTGAGTGGTTGAAAGTATAAAGTTTTTAGTGGTCAAGAATAAGGATGCACATGGAAGGTATGTTGTGTGTCAAAAATAATGGCCTGGTATTTATTAAAGGTTTTGGGCCATGATGCTTAATTGACTAAAAATGTTTTCCTTGACCATGCTAAGAGAATACAAATATCTATTGGGTAGAAAAGAGTTTATGGAGAAGGATTATGCTATGTTGATGATTGAGGAAGGAAGAAGAAACATGTTAGGATTACTAAACAGCTGAGAGGAAAAACCAACTAGGTGTTGTGAAACAATAGTGAAGGATAACCTATCTTTTATTTAGGCAAGTAAATTATATTTCTAATCTCACATGGTTTTTAATATAATGAATGTATTGAACGGAAGTTGATTGTGATTTTGGTTTCTTATTTGAATACATTACTTATTAGAACTCTACATGTTTTGTATTTGCTCTAGAATTAAATTTATTAAACCAACAAAAGGTCATATCTATTTTTCACTCATCATTTATTTTGGTTTCATGCATGCTTAGGTCATACAATATGGTTTTACTTGTATACTTGTGCTAAAATTTGAAAAACTTCAAACTTTGGGTATGATGTCCTAATAGCTACCTGAAAATGGAATTTATATCATTTGTATAATGATGCATTTCCTCCTAGGAATACATAATTAGTAGATGAGGTGTCACTTCTCCTTTTTAAGGTGTATGGCATTTTCATATATTCACTAAGAATTGAATTAAGACCACTTTTTGTGTGGCATTTCAATATTTAGGTGTATAATAGAATATATGGTGTTTTCTTTTCCTTTTGTATAGATGTATGAGACTCTAAATAAGTTGTGAATGGTACCTCGGGCCTTAAGGTATGCTTATAAGAATACCTAATCATGTGTTTGACTTCTTGATTTATTCACAATCATATGTAGTGGCCTCCCTTACCTATACGAAGGCATAAGATCTTTTTATGTCTACATAATATACATTATGAAACTTTTATCTTGTTTGTGACCAAAAACAAAAATAAATAAATAAATTAGTTTTGGTTATCCACGTAATAGTTGGAATAAGGGTGTATCACTAAGTGGAGGTTAAATTATATAGTTGTAGGGAAATATCAGTTGAGTGGAATGACTAACTTTTCCTTAACACTCTAGTTTAGCCATGTATTAAAATGATGTGTTAGTTATATGTTGCATCTTAATTTCTACTTATAGAAAGACATTAAAATCAAGTTGATTGGTTGTGCATTAGTTGAGGTATATGACATTACAAATAGGTGATGATTTGTGCTTTTAGTTGGCCATTATTTTTGTATGTAGTGTCTTCGTTAGTACCAGTATTAATTTTTAAAAAAACATTTAAGTATAAGTTACATTTAATTAAATTAATTTCATATACTTTAAATTAATTCTATATTTTATATTTATACATTTCAAGATGTTTGAGGGTGGTTTAGATCTCTGAGATCTTTAAGGAAAAATCTATATTTTAGATGATTCTATCATATTTTAGACTTAGTTAGATTTTAGGGTTTTAGGATTTTAAACTTAGTCACATTTTAAGACTTTTGGGATTTTGAATGTAGCCACATTTTAAGATTTAATATTTCATGGAGACATTATAGGATAGTATGAAGGTTGTATGAAGGGATGTAGGTATAATATAATGGAATGAGAATGCCCCTCGATATTACCATGAGTAGAATCCAATATGGCATTGGGTGTATGCAAAGTGTTATTCCTAACTCTAAGTCTGATTTAGATGATTAGATTTTGTTTAGTATTTTGTCTATTGCATTTGAATTAATGAATAAATGAACACTTTATATTTTTCAAGTGCCTATTTTATAAACTAAGGTGAGTATTGTATTTAATCTTATAATCATTTGAATATATACATATGCTTTGTTAGATAGATTGGTGTAAGATCTTCCATTCATTATTTGCATTTATTTTAGCATGTTTGTTATCTAAATATCATGAAGTATTATGAGATAGAATTACTTACTCAACTTAACTCTAACACTTTATGCATTTTTAGTGTAGGTACATCTTGAATTATGGTTGATTATTTATGGAAAGTTAGCATATTGTATGTCATTATATTTGTGTTTCTGAATAGATATGATTATATGTTTTGTTATCCTATTGAGACATTTTTAAATTTTTCTTCTTAAAGATTATTATTAGCCTTGAATTAACTTAATACTAAAAAGATACATGTTGGAATTGATGTACTATATAGATATAATAATTATTGTATTATGCATTAAGAGAAATATATAATGATCTCCCTTAATATGAGTTGATAATAGTTTGTGTATGACATGCAATGCAATAATAGCAACTGTAGGTTAGAACTTATCTATTATAGTTAAATTCTAGTAGTATTTTTAAATATACAATATATGTGAGTCATGAACCTTGTTGAATAGGTCAATTAGATCTTATTCATTTAGAAAATAGTAATTTTTTTAGATTTATAGATGTTGTATTATCAAAGATTCATAGTAATTAGATAACATTAGCATTTTATGAACATATAATTTTGAATATTTTAAAAAAAAACATTTTATTGTAAATATCTTAATTTTTATTTGATAAGGTAAAATCTAGGTCTTACAAGGACCTAGAACCATCAGAGTGCAATACAATAGAGTCAATAGGCCAACAACAGGGTCTAGAAGCCAAAAAACAAAAATTTATAGTACTTATAATGAAAAAAAAAACATGAAAATAAAATATAACTAGGAAAAGAGTCCCTCTTGAGGGTATTCAATGTTTGTAGTGTCTTTTGCAAGGATGATTTGGTTTTCCTTTAATATTTTTGTTTGACTGTGGATCCCTAGGCCTTCAACCAATTCTCTAAGGAAGATCATTCTAAGGTTTTTTTTTTCCTTTTACCTATAAGGGGAACTTCTTAGGGGGGAGCCTTGAAGAGGGGATTTTAAAACCTTTGGTGATTAAAAAGTAGGGAATTGAGAGGGCTATGTAGAAAGGATAAAATCTTGGACTATGGATTTAGCCTATTTGTGGAGTGCATTTTAATCCTAAATGATTTTGTCCAAACCCAAACTTGCTTGTTAGACTTTAAAATTTAAATTTTCAAGCTGCATTTTGTTCTTTTCTAGCTCCTTTATAATAATGGATTTTTCTTTCCAAGCTATCTTTGCAGGGGTTCTTAGTTCTAGATTGATGGGTTTCAATTTGGGGATAAAAAGTTTAAGTGGAAGGTCATCAAGGGATTTTGATAAACTATTATGGGGGATGTGATCAGAGAGCTAGTGGGATTCTTTGGTGGGATCTTCCACTAGGGGGTCCTCCTAGGAGTCCTCCCCAAAGGAGGAACCCCTAGGGGGACCTCTCGGCCATAGATATTTTTACCATGTTTAACTATAAGAATAATAAATCCTTGATGAAGGATGAGATTTGTGTCATTCACTTGGTGTAGTAGGACAAAAATCTCAAGGGACTTAAGAAGAAAATAGGGAAAACTAATTTTATACCCAATGAAATGATTTAAAATCATAAAGTGGTGGGAGAAAATAAGTGTGCATTTACATTATAGTATCATGTACTACATGATCTGAAGGCAAATGTTAGGCCAATAACATGGAAGATTAGCTCAGGGAAAGCCTTTTGGTCTGTCTGCACAAATTCATTTGTTCTAAAAAAGTGCTATAGTGACATGCTTTCTTATTGGTCTTTAAAGGCCTTTGTGCATGTACATGGGATTCTTGTGGCTTTGTTGATGAACTCTTCCAAGATATTAATGATGATGCCAAAGATGGTCACTTTTCACTTATTTCAAGCAACCACAAAATCTTGGGTAATCCCAGCATTATGTTCTATAACCCTTCTATAAGTCCCCTTTTTTTAGCTTCTTCAAAACTTTCTTTTATTTGTGGACCTCCTTACAATAATTAGGTTCCAACCTATCCCTGTCACCTCACATGGAGACTATATGCATAAAGCCAAAATGGGTGGGATGAATTTTATGAAAGGGATGAATTTGAAAATAGCATAAGTGGTTTGGAAGTCTCATTGGAGGCTCATAAAAATAATTAAAACCCCTTTCTTTAGAATAATTGTGGATCTATCTAATTGAGTTACGCCCCTTCGAGGTGAGGTCATACACATGCATATACATCTTTTTTTAAACTTACATTGGTACCTTCAACATGTATAGCATTTAAAACATTATATGGGATGTTACCTACATCATGATAGTTAGTTAAAAGGTGGAGATCAACTCCAAAGCTGGTGAGGAGGTCAGTCACCCTGTTTCCTTCCCTATATGTGTGTGTGAATTGGATGTAAGGTACACCCTTTAAGAGATGTTTAACCTTATCAATGATGCACTTAATGGTGTGAGAGCATGTAGTCTTTCATTACAAAGCATTTATTATGTTCAATGAGTCACCCTCAATAATGATCCTATTATGGTTGATGCTTATTTCCAACTATATACCACATAGAGCAGCCTTGGCCTTGGCTAAGTGATTCATTTAGGTTTCCATTAGACCCACATATGTAGCCAACATCTCCCCTTTGGAGTTTCTTATAATACTACCATCCCTATAGGACTTGGGTTGCCATTGGAGGCACCATCAAAATTTAGTTTCACCCAACCTTCTAGAGGAGTCTTCCATTTGGGGTGTTTCTAGACTAAATATTTTGAGGGAGATCAAAAGACCTATTAGATGTCCTAGTTTTTTAGAATAAGTAGGGTTGGGGGCCTAGAATCTTTGTCCTTGGGAGGTAATGCTTTCTAGTTTCCTATTGATGCTTAAAATTGCATTGTTTCCAACACTAACAATGGGAAGTTTCAGGAATGTGGGACTTGCTACCTGAAACAACCTCTAGATTTTAAAGAAGTTGGTTCTTCTTTATCTCAAAAGTATTTTGGGGAAAAAGGATAGGAATTAAATATAAACACAAATGCAACAAAATAAAATTGAATTATGGTGATGTGCTTAAATTTAATTTAACCCTTAATTCTAAGCACATTGAATCTACCTTTAGGATTCAATTACATTAAAGAGCAAACAAGGCATGATCAATGTAAAAGATGAAAATAGATAGGATCAAAGGCTCACAACTTAGACTATTTTTTAATAACATATAAAATATCAACAAAGGCATAGAACTCAGTCTTCTTATTAATTTTCCAGTCACATAAAAGGCACAGAAACATGCACAGTTATACAAAATTTCTAACTCAAGAAAATACAAAAAAGGCAAATGATATTACTGGCCATAGCTAAAAAAGTCTAAAACTTCTGATAACAATTTCTCATAAAAAATTCCTCCCTCTGATCTTTTCCTTTTGATGATCTCTACACTCATATTTATAGCATCAGACTAGCTCTAGATTGCCTGCACATTCCCAATCAAATGGTCTAATTGAAATGGAAGTATCTAACTAAACTTTAACTAAACTAGAAGTGTCCAACATAGGATATTTCTTGGATCTAAAACATTCCACCTTCCTGCAAGTTCATTGGCCAAAATAGATACACAGGATGCTTCCCACTGTGTAACGGGTGAGGACACTTGGCAACTTTGCTTACTCTACTTAAAAACCTTCTTATTATTTATAAAGCACTATAAAATGACACTTGGCATGTTCTACAGCACTTACAGAAGACACACGACACTTTCCACATAACTTATACTCTTTACTATGTCTTTTCTCAAGAGTGTTCCATCTTTGACATCTATCACAATCCACTTCTTCAAAACTTTAACAATTTATAGAGAATGGGATCCACAACACTTCTCACCCAAGCAACTTCAAAAAGGGAATAGGGACAAGTGGTACTTTCCATGCATCTTTAACAAGGGACACATGGTAGTCTCCACTTTCTTTACCTACCTTTTGAGAATCCTGTGGAAGGTGACACGTGTTAGTCTCTGCATCGCTCTAAATATATTATAAAAACATTCAGGCCTCATTTTAGATTTACATAGATGGTGACACTTGGTAGCTTCTGCTTGCCTCAAAAACAAAACCTAGGGCCCACCATAGTCTTTAATTAATCAACTAAACAAAATGAAGAAACTATAGATGCTGACACTTGGCGGCTTCCACTGCTTTTAGCTAGGGGAACGTGGCGGCTTCCATTACTTTTAGAAAAACATTTTGAGACCTTCAGCAGTTGTTACTTGGTGCCTTTCAATTGACCTTGAGAGAAGATTATTGAAATAAGCTTTGGAAATGCATAAGAAACATGAAACATGCATAAGAAACATGAAACATCAATGGTGACACTTGTCACACTCCACTGAATTACTATGAGACATGTGGCACGTTCTAAACAACTTAGAGAAATTATAAAATGTGTCTCAGCTGATGACACTTGGCTTTTTCTACGTAACTTTGATACTTAGAAAAAATTTAGGCAAAAATGAAACTCATGCCCTTGCTCTGCATCAAAACTTGACTTCCTCAAAATTGAAACATGTAGGGACAAAACTTGGAGTGCACAACTGAAACTTAGAAATAAAATGTAGAGTATTTTTTAATCTATAGTTCTTGGTGATCCTGAGGACTTTTGAGCCTACTCAAAAAGAAGAATCCACAATCTCCTGCATGATCAAAAGGGTCAAATCACAACTTCATTAAGGTCATCTAATAAATAGACCACTCATTACGCTATTTCCAAAACCAACAATGAGAAGTTTTAGGAATGTGGGACTTGCTACCTGAAATGACCTCCAAATTTTAAGGAAGCTATCTCTTCTTTATCTCAAAAGTATTTTGGGGAAAAAGGATAGGAATTAAATAGAAACACAAATGTAATGAAAGAAACTCTAACTATGGTGATGTGCCTAAATTTAATTCAACCCTTAATTCTAAGCACAATGAATCTACCTTTAGGATTTAATTACATTAAAGAGCAAACAAGGCATTATCAATGTAAAAGATGAAAATAGATAGGATCAAAGGCTCACAACTTAGATGATTTTACAATAACACAAAAAATATCAACAAAGGCATATAACTCAATCTTATTATTAATTTTCCAATCACATAAAAGGCACAAAAACATGCACAGTTATAGAAACTTTCTAACTCAAGAAAATAGAACAAAGGCAAATGATATTACTAGCCACAGCTAAAAAGTCTAAAACATTTTATGATAATTTCTCATAGAAAATTCCTATCTCTGATCTTTTCTGATGATTCTCTGCACTCATATTTATAGCATCGAACTAGCTCTAGATTACCCACACGTTCCCAATCCAATGGTCTAACTAAACTAGAAGTGTCTAACACAGGATATTTCTTGGATCTAAAATGTCTTGTCTTCTTGCAAGTTCATTGGCTAAAATAGATACACCGGATGCTTCCCATTATGAAACAAGCAAGGACACTTGGTAGCTTCACTTACTCTACCTGAAAACCTTCTTATTATTTAGGAGGCACCAAAAAATGACACTTGGCATGTTCCACAGCACTTACAAAAGACACACGACACTTTTCGCATAACATATACTCTTTACTGTGTCTTTACTTAGGAGTGTTCCATCTTTGACATTTGTCACAGTCTACTTTTTTGAAACTTTAACAATTTATAAAGAATGGGACCCACAACACTTGTTGCTTGAGCAAATTCAAAAAGGGAATAGGGACAGGTGGCACTTTCCATGCATCTTTAACAAGGGACACGTGTCAGTCTCCACTTTCTTTAGCTACCTTTTGAGAATCCTATGGAAGGTGACATGTGTCAATCTCCACATCACTCTAGCTATACTATATAAACATTCAAGCCTCATTTCAGATTTACACAGATGACAACACTTGGCAGCTTCTTCTTGCCTCAGAAACAAAACTTGGGGCCCACCACAGTCTTTACATAATCAATGAAACAAATGAAGAAACTATGGATGCTGACACTTGGTGGCTTCCACTACTTTTAACTAGGGGCACATGGTGGCTTTCATTACTTTTAAAAAAAATTGAGACCTTCAGTAGTTTCCACTTGGTGCCTTCCACTTGATGTTAAGAGAAGCTTATTGAAATAAGCTTTTGAAATGCATAAGAAACATGAAATGTGTATAAGAAATATGAAATGTGGATACCGACTCTTGTCGCACTCTGTTGAATTACTATGAGACACGTGGCACATTTTGAGCAACTTAGAGAAATAATAAAATGTGTCTTGGCTGATGACACTTGGTAACTTACACATAACTTTGATACTTAGACAAAAATTAGGAAAAAATGAAAATCGCGCCCTCGCTATACATCAAAACTTCACTGCCTCAAAATTGAAATGTGCAAGGACAAAACTTGGAGCGCACAACTAAAACTTAGAAATAAAATGTAGAGTATTTTTTACTCTACAGTTCTTAGTGAACCTGAGGACTTTTGAGCCTACTAAAAAAGAAGAATCCATAATCTCTCACATGATCAAATGGGGAAAAAATCACAAATTCATTAAGGCTATCTAATAAATATACCACTCATCATTAGATAATCCATGCTTATTTTTTAATTTGTGGAAAGCTAAATCAAGGTTGATGATATCCTTGTGTGAAAAATTCTAGAAAATATGAACTATAGCCTTTAATTAAAATTCAAGCTAGGACATGGGCATCAAGATAGCTTCCACTTCAGGCACTAATGAATCATCTATTAAACCCTAGAAAACTAACTAATCACTTTGCCTAGCTAACAACAAAGTTTTAATCTCATCAACCATCAACACCGTATTGCTATTAGGAAAAGGTGAGGGAAGACCCAATTGCACCAGATCTTCAATGTGTTGTTTCATGTCTTTGATTCCTTCTTTCACCACATCTAGAAGCTCTTCACATTTAACTACTGTGGAGTTGCAACTAAGAACTTCATTCACTCTTTTAGTAGTGATCATTCTGTCATTAATCCCTACTCCTAATAACATTCCATCAGTTGCATCATATAGCTTTTGTAGCAGCATTTGAGAGTCAAACACTCTCGAAGAGACAGTGGATAGAGTGGCTTCAACTAAAGTCTCCACCTTTTTGCACAATTTCTATGCATTTAGTAGAAAGGTTAGAGAGGGTCTGAGCTGAGTAATCTCCTCAAAGATTCTTTTCCATATTGATACATAAAGCTCCTTAACTAGATTCAAAACCCCTGCATTCTTTGGCTTATTAGCCAACTCAAGTGTCAATTGTTTTGTCATTTGTTGCTCAGCTTGAAGTTGGGCATGTATAGTAGCAGTTGTATTTTGCTTGTTCAGTAGCTTCTGTTGAAGTTGAGAGACCTGTAATAGGCTTTCCTCACATTTTTCTTGTAATGTTGCCTTTTCCCACCTTAAGGCTGTCACTGCATCTTTCACCTGCATCAGCCCTTCTTTCAAAGAATCATTTTGGGCCTAAATAGCCTGGTGAGTCTAAAAAGAAATAATATCTTGTAATTATTTATTAAGACTCTCTATTTCATTATTCTTGATTTTTATCTCTATAGTCAAATTGATATAGTTTGCTTTCTCCTAAGCTAAATTAGCCTCTATCTTTTTTAGCATCTTTGATAGTTTCAAATAATCATTTACTACTACAGAGGTGGATTCATTTAGCAGCTCAACCCTATCTTGTGGTCTGAAAAGGGACATATCTATAGCCACTGCATTCATTGTATAATCTTTGGGTTGCATCTGCTCATTTGGCTTGACTACATTAGGTGACAAATAGGTCATCATTAGTTGCTACTAGATTGGGTCAAATTGTGACCACATATGTGGTGGAGCCAAGGCTTTATTATTTTTTATCCTCTTTTTCTCCATCTAGGCTTCTCTAGCCTTCTTAGCAGTATCTGCTTGAGTTTGGAAGGTAGAAGGAGAGGTAATGTGCCCACTCGCAAAAGGATAACCTTGTGGCAAGCCATATGGAATAGCTAAATGTTGGCTAGGGGAAATCTAAAGAGGTACTTTCTTTGGGATAGAGGGGGGAAATGAGGCAATGATATGACTTGAGTATGGATAGATGAGGCATAATGAGAGATGGGCACAACAGAGGTGGTAGGAGATATTATTTGGCCAGATGGAATCATCACCCCTATAAGAGAAGAAATATATTGAGAAGAAGAAGGAGAAAAAACACTTACCTGAGGAGCAACTGAAGTACTCTATGGTTGGTGTTGTGAGGGTTCTGCCCTCTCCTCTGAATTAAGTTAAAACCTCAGCCTCTTATGTTTCCTTGGTGTTTCTTCTTCTGGCTGTGTTCCCTTCTCTTCAACATTTACCACTGCTACTGATGGTGATTTTGTAAAATTGAGAACCCCAAGGGCTAACGCTAATGGAGAAGCTTTTGGTGGTGAATATACCACACTCTTTTGGTTTTCAATGGCACTAAGAGATTGGGGCTAAATAGTTACAGCTATTGTAGCTGAGGTTTGCCCTGGGGTCTGAAATGTTTGATTGGATTCTACTTTGGCTTCTAAATCTCTAGCATATGTCTACAAATTGCTTGTATCAGAGCTAGAGATAGGAGACAGATGACATTCATCCCAGAGTTCCTCCCATTTCTCATTTAAATCCACATTTCCAAAAGAGTGAGTTGTCTCACAAATCTCTTGCCTATATCTCCAATAGGCTTCTATTTTCTCAGTGTTCCAGTCTTTGTTCTTTAATGCTCTTATTAAACTAGAAGTCATTCTGATTTTAGGATCAAAATCCCTTTGCTTAACATAAAAAATTTCCCATGGCCTATCCTTTTAAAGGGGCAAATCCATCAATTCTACATAAAATCAGGAATATCTTCCCTAGGATTTCTTTTATTTTCCCAAAAGGGACAACCCTCATGCACAATTCTAGAAACAACCTTATTATTCTTGACCCATGAAGTTATGAAACCATTTGGGTCATATCCCCACTTATCTTCAATTAGAGAGAAACCCAGGAAGGCTAGCTTTCACAACAACATGATCTCAACATCTATGACCTCTAGGGCCATGTTGTTTGTCACCCATGGAACATCATACATTTTCTTCTTTTTCTTCCCAGTGCCATATTCATTATCCACCATAGAAACTTGCCTGGTGACCTCTAAGAATGCTAACCTAAGGGTCAAAATTTTAGGTAACAACACTAGTTCTCCACTAAAACCATGGACTCTAACAATAGTATGATGGGATCTAAAAAAGTAATCACAAGGAATAGTGAAATTGGTCATAAGGCCTGAGACATTTGAAGTCAATCTATTTACAACTGGCTCTGTACTTAGATGACAAAAAGTAGGGGCAACAAAAAGTTCCCAAAATTCATATGGGTCATTAGTTTTGGACAAGATATGTGTCCATGTAAACACAGGAATGGTCCTATGTAGACTGAAGCTTGGGTCATACATATTTAGATGCATGTGTTGGGAAAATATGCAAAAATTTTGTTACAACATGAGGTGAAATAGATAAGAAGAATACCTAAAAACCCCTTGAGATTTGAAATGGGTGAGATAATCAACCATTGAATATGCAATCTACTCAAATAAATCTAGCTAATACTCCTGAAACTTGTCATCCATTTTCAATCTAAATAGAATGGCCATTTGCTCTTCATAGATAGTTATATCATCTTTAATTCCAAAAATGAATGCCATCATGGAAAGTGCCTCTTGACTAGCTTGTGCAAATTATGGTCTAGCTATTGGCAGTACTAGCACAGTGGTATCATCATTGCCTAATTGTAATTCTGATTTTAGAAACCGTAATTGAGTATTGATGTTTGCCCACATTTTTTGCATTTTGGTAATGGTGGGAAACATGGCTATCTTGTCATGATATAGGGCCAACATGTATTTGATAGCCTTTTGTGTAATTTTCACTTTGAATGGACCCTATTGTATGGTATTTGAGGGTGCATGAAACAATTTGGAGCATATTTCAACCAAGTCAGGGCATGGATGCACAACTAGGATAATGAATTGTGCCAGTAGGGAAGTACATATCCTCATTACAAATGTTTCATATTTTCTAGCCTTGGCCCTCTGAATACACCTTTGATGTTCCCCTTCTCTTAGATTTTTGCTAGGCTTTTGAATAATTGGGTCCATGATTCCATCTGCAAAATCTTTCACCTTTGCTAGTTCATTTGCATAACCAACTTTAAGGACTCTAGTCCATGGATAGGTCTTTAAGGGTTGTGCAAGGACCAAAGCATATGATTTGCTTGTGAGAAGCTTATAAATGGATTCGTAAATCCCAAGCCCTTATTTTTAAGATTGTGCTCCCTCCATATCTATATCTATACTTATAAATAATGAACTATGGTAATAGGTATGGACCTTTGCAATAAGGAAGGCACTTTCACTAAGCAGGTTGGCTATGAACTGAAAATGCAAGTAACAGGGATTTTCTAATAGATGCAGGAATGTTTGAGACACTATTAAGCTTTAAATATTGTTATGGGGTATTTAATGACCCATCAAGTCTCAAAATGGCATTAAAACTAGATAACCATTAGCAAATCTTACTAAATCTTCATGGGACAGCGAGTTAGACACGTCATGAAAGTGGATGTGCAAGGTACCTTGGGGAAATTTAAGGATTTGGGAGAGATTTAATGTGTTGATAGTTTTGAAAATTTTGAAAAAGGATCTAAGCTATAGCCACGTGTTCAAAGAACACTTATTAAAAAATAAAAAGTGGGAAAGAAAAAATGGGAAAACAAAGCAACAAAGAAAAAGAAACTATCTAACTATGATACTTTAGAGACACAACTTAGTTGAAATGCTTCAATATATTTTCCTTCCTCCTAGATTAAAGGGAAAATGTCTGAAGTCTCCTTCATGACAAAGAGAATTTTGGTGCCAGATAAGTGGTTGAATGGGATGAAGCTCTGATGACTTGTTCTTCTTGCATGCCACCTTGATTGGCCTATATCTGAGTGTATCAAAGTCAAACATGCTTTCAACATATACATACTCTTCTTGTTCTTGAAAGCTTGTTGAATGCTAGTTTTTCATACTAGCGTGTCTCATCAAGAAATTGATGACTATTGACTCATCACCATAAGCCCTTTGATATACATCATTGATTGACATATCTCCTTTTACCTCATGCTCGGGTTCTATTGCATGGTCATCCTCCTTAATGACTTTAAAAATATCATCTTCAAATTCACCAACCTCTTGAAAGAATAAGCCTAAAATCTTGCCATGATTTTGCATATTTATTTGAGTCTTAATGATGTCTTGTCCATTTGCAACTAGCTCACAGCCTCCTTGAAGAATAGTATAACCTACCCCAATGACTTCAAACAAGTCATTCAAAACATGATCAAGGAAGTGTCCATGCTCCTCCATATCATCTTGCAAAGTGAGAATAAAGTTAGAAATTATCTCTTCCTCATCATAGATTAAAGCAAAAGCTTGTGACTTGTCCTCTTATTCATCAAAGGGTGTACCTATGGTGATTTCCTCCCTTAAAACATTTGGGATTTTATGATCTCCATCAAATATGACATAAGTGCCCAGACCAGTGGAATCATAATTTCCATATGGGTCATTTTGCATCATAGTCAACAATTGGTTATTTTCCTCTTCTTAGTCATGTTCAGTCCAGGCACCTAACTCTTCAACAAAGACCCTTTCTTTTTTATTTAGCATAGCATTAGATGCCTCTAATTTTGAGGTTAGTTCATTGGTGATGTGATCCTTAGATAGTGGATCAAATAATATTTTCATCTTTGAACCATATTTGGTTTTTAGGATGAGGTGAGACCAATCAAGTGACATATATCCTCCTCTCTTGGCTATAAATTCTCTGGATAAACATAATCCAAATATAGGTGGTATATCTATGACTAACACATCTTGATTGATAATTATATTAGGACAAGTATATAATTGCAATGGGAGTTGTTTAATTCTCCTTATTGTTTGCACTAATTTTCCATCTAGCTGCATAACTCCTCTAGTAAGTGGCTCATACTTTAATTTTAAAGCATCTACTATTTTATTAGGCATTATTGTAGTACTAGCTCCTAAGTCTATTATTCCATTATGCAACAATTTCCTTCCAACTATCAAATTCAAATAGAATGGCTCTAGTTTGGATTTACTTACCTTTGTTGCATTATTCAAAAGAGTTGGTGTCTATAGAGGAACTGTGTCTTTGAGCTTTTCTTTATCAGCAGGTCCTTCTTTGGTGCCAATATGTTTAGGCACTATTTAGCCCTACAAAGATTTTTGTAATAGTGTCTTTTGCTCAGGAATAGCTAATATGTCCCATATTGATACTTGTGCTAGAGTCTTCTTCAGCTGATCCACCACATTCACTAGTCCTAGTGTTTGGGTTCTTGGAAAATATGGGTACCTTGCTTTTTCTTGAACTTGTCCAAGAACTACTTGATTCTGCATTGGCTGAGGCACTTCTTGTCTAGCAGTTGTGTTTTGATGGCCTTGAAATGGAGGAGGTCCCTTAGTCTCATTCTTTGTGACTTTAGGCTATTCCATCATCCTTCTCTTTGATCTGGTGTAGTAATCTAATTGTACTACTAGCTTCTTGGAAGTGGAAGCTTCATTCAAGAATATTGAATCTTCATCTTCAACCCATGAAAAAAAAGCATGTTTAGGGGCTATTTCTTCTTCTTGTTGTAAGGACATCCCTTGCATCTGAGCCATCAGGACTGAATTTTGCATACCAGAGGATTGGTAGGCTTGACTGTCAGAAGTATTTGCAAATTGTCCATCCATTCTTCTTTGCTCTACTACCTTTTATTGTAGATTACCCATGGGATCGTCTCTGGGCATATGAGCATTATTACAAGGGAAACACTAGGAATTGGTGCCATTTGCATAATTATTCTACCCTTGAACAATCTCCCTATTTGAATTAGGGGGAATAATTTGTGAGGGTGTAGGGACTACAACTAATTGGTTTGCTAGCTGAGGGTTAGTTTTCCTTTGAGAACCCTGATACTGGTTTGGCTGTGGTGGAAATCTATTTCCTTGGTAGCCCTGATATTGGGGTTTAGGATAAGGATTTTGCTATCTTTTTATGTTAATTAGCTAATTAGAAATTGTCCTTAAGATGTTCTTGATATCATCCATCTCAGATGACTGGGCAGGGACAAGTTCTTTAGCAGGTTGTTGAGGATATTTATACATAGACACAAGTGGGGCTATGGGATTATGGGCTTCTTGAGGAAAAGGTAAGGTAATCTCTGGAAACATGGGCATGGAAGGCCTTAGGGGCAACTTTCCAGCATTTATTAAATTATTTTTAGCTCTGACTACATAGTCATAAGCTTTTGGCAGAGTCTGACCTCCAAGTGACTGAATCATTACAGATATATCTGAATTTAAAGCTTTAAGATAAAATACTATAGCCATACTTGATAATGGTCTTGTTGTAGTAGGAATCCTTTCCCAAGTCTTTTGAAATCTCGAATTAAAGTCAGCCATTACTTCTTGTGGTGCTCTTTTGATAGTAATTAATTGTTTTAACAAAGAAGACTTATCACCCTTTTCTTCAAATCTTTCAAAGAAAAGATCTCCAAGTTGATCCCATGTAGATATTGTATTTAGGGTCAAGGATCGGTACCATTCCAAAGCCTTTCTTTTAAAAGAAGCTGCTAATAATCTTATAGCCACATTCTATTGTGTGACCACATGAATTTTATAGACATCAGACACATCTTGTAGATGTTCTTTAGGTGTTTTAAAATCTTTCCCACTAAATTGGGTAGTGCTTTCAGGGCATTTACTGGAATAGGGTCCCAAGTGGCTGGTGGTATTGGGAGGATCAAAGGACTGCTAGTGTTCCAACTTGCATAATTCCTTGGGGTTATACGAGCTCCCATATTTTCTCTTGGTATTGGTATAAACTTATTGACCCTTCTTGGACAAGTTACTAATGGTGGAAAAAGAATACCTAGATTTATAGCAGATTGAGATCTTGTTACTAGTCCACACCTCTGACTCCTTGTATCTCTCTGGTTCATATGGTCTTGAAATAAACTTCAAGATGGTGTCCCACTGGGTGTGCAAAAAAATATTGATGCTTAAATTTGCACTATTTCCAACACCAATAATGGGAAGTTTTAGGAATGTGGGACTTGTTACCTGAAACGACCTCCAAATTTTAAAGAAGTTGGATCTTCTTTATCTCAAAAGTATTTTGGGGGAAAAGGATAGGAATTAAATAGAAACACAAATGCAATGAAAGAAAATATAACTATGGCAATGTGCCTAAATTTAATTTGACCCTTAATTCTAAGCACAGTGAATCTACCTTTAGGATTCAATTACATTAAAGAGAAAACAAGGCATGATCAATGTAAAAGACGAAAATAGATAAGATCAAAGGATCACAACTTAGATGATTTTGTAATAACACAAAAAATATCAACAAAGGCACAAAACTCAGTCTTCTTATTAATTTTATAGTCACATAAAAGACACAAAAGCATGCACAGTTATACAAACTTTCTAGCTCAAGAAAATAGAACAAAGGCAAATGATATTACTGGCCACAGCTAAAAAGTCTAAAACTTCTGATAACAATTCCTCACAAAAAATTCCTCTCTCTGATCTTTTTTGATGATTCTCTACACTCATATTTATAGCATCGGACTAGCTCTAGATTACCTGCACATTCCCAATCCAACAGTCTAATTGAACTCTAACTAAACTGGAAGTGTCTAACATAGGTTATTTCTTAGATCTAAAATGTTTCATCTTCCTACAAGTTCATTGGCTAGAATAGATACACAGGACACTTCCCACTATGAAACGGGTGAGGACACTTGGCAGATTCACTTACTCTACTTGAAAACCTTATTATTTAGGAGGCACCAAAAAATGACACTTGGCATGTTCCATAGCACTTACAGAAGACACACGAAACTTATTGTGTAACTTATACTCTTTACTGTGTCTTTGCTCAGAAGTGTTCTATCTTTGACATCTGTCACAGTCTACTTCTTCAAAACTTTAACAATTTATAGAGAATGGGACCCACAACACTTCTCACCCAAGCAAATTCAAAAAGGGAATAGGGACATGTGGCACTTTTTGTTCATCTTTAACAAGGGACACGTGGCAGTCTTTGCTTTTTTTAGCTGCCTTTTGAGAATCCTATGGAAGGTGACATGTGTCAGTATCCACGTCACTCTAGCTATACTATAGAAACATTCAACCCTCATTTCAGATTTACATGGATGGTGACACTTGGTGCCTTCCACTTGCCTCAAAAGTAAAACCTGGGGCCCACCATAATCTTTACTTAATCAATGAAACAAAATGAAGAAACTGCGGATGCTGACACTTGGCAGCTTCTACTGCTTTTAGCTAGGGGCACGTGGCAGCTTCTGTTGCTTTTAGAAAAACATTTTGAGACCTTCAGTAGTTTCCACTTGGAACCTTCCACTTGACCCTAAGAGAAGCTTATTGAAATAAGCTTTTAAAATGCATAAGAAACATGAAATGTGCATAGGAAACATGAAACATGGATGCCGAAACTTGTCATGCTTCACTAAATTACTAAAAGACACATGGCACATTCCAAGCAACTTAGATCAATTATAAAATTTGTCTCAGCCGATGACAGTTGGCAGCTTCTATGCAACTTTGATACTTAGACAAAAATTAGGCAAAAATGAAACTCACACCCTCGCTCTACGTCAAAACTTCATTGCCTCGAAATTGAAACGCATAGGGATAAAACTTAGAGCACAAAACTGAAGCTTAGAAATAAAATGTAGAGTATTTTTTACTCTACATTTTCCATAATGCACTAGTAAAGGTGAGAGAAGACACTTTTCATCTGATATCTTTTATTGATAAAAAGACCGTCATTACAAATTTTCCAAATACACTAAAACTAATGGGGGAGAATGAGGCACCAAAGGAATACTAGTGAAGGGATATTCTAGGGGAATTTCATTGTACAGTGAAGTCTAGGACATTATTTGGTTTGACCCAGACCTAGTTAAGTTGATTTAGTCAGTCATTAAAAATAGACACCTTGAAAGGGCATTCAAGGAAAAGGTGGCGAATAAAATCTTATGCACTTTGACAAATTGGGCACCTATTAGGGATAATCAGCCCCCTTTTAGCAAGGTTGTAAATATCTTAATTTGAATAAGTGAATTTTGATAATAATGAAGATTTATTAATTTAGAGGTTCTGTGTAAAAAATATTAATATTGTTAAAATAATGCTAGTGAACATTACTTTAGTAAATAATCAAGATAAATCCATTTACACTTAGATAAATTCTATGACAATTTTTAAATTTATTCATAATGTAATGTCTTGTAAATTGTGTTACATTTTTTTATGCCTATAAAAGTACCATAAGTGCTCTCAGTGTTTAGAAAACACTACTCATTTTATAATTCCAAGAATTCAAGGCATGATTTTTAGGTATTTGGCAATTATGATGCCTATGGTGAAATAACAGTAGAGCAAAGTAGACTATTCCACAAATTTATATTATTCGGTGGTTAGGAGCCACCTTGGTTTGGCCTTCTTGATAGTTTCTTATTCAATGATTGATGTTATACTAAAATAAATGGATATTTACAATGAAATTTAAGTTATAGTGAGGATCTCTGTAAAAAAATAGAAAGAGGAGAGGGTAAGGTAGAAAAGAAACAAATGTGATTGCAAGTCTTTACCTCAAACATTATGACAAAGTCTTAGTTTCTTAAATTTACATCTAAACCAATTTATAATGTAAAATAGCTAGATATCAATTTTCATTACAAACCAGGCCAATTTCTAAGGATGAATTGAAATTACAAGTAAGAAATAGGTTTACTTTTAATATTTTGTTTCTATATCTAAATAGCTTATGCACATCTTTGATGTAAGAAAAATTAAAGTGAAGAAACTCATGATCCTTCCAACTAACCTAGCAAATCATAGATTAATAACCCTTTAAATGAGTTAATGTAGTTTAGGAATTAAAGAAACCATTCAAATTTAAGATCTAGACAAATAATTAAGAGAAAAGCTACAAATATCAATACAACCAGATGGACAATCTTTGTATAATTCCTTTAGCTATATTCATTAGTGTGAGTATACAATTTTGCTCAAAAATCTCTCTTTATAAAATGGTAACACTGCCTATTTATAGAAAACATAAGTGGTGTACTAGTTAGTTCTCAAGATACTTACGCTTAGATTAAGGACATATATCCTTGTATGATAGTTCTATTATACACATGACCTTATACATTGGATTGACCTAAAACTATATATGCTAACAAAATAGCATATATTTATACAATAGAATATTCCACTTTTATAAAATGTATGTGGAATTACAATGTATAGAATCTTCTATTAGGTTGGTGGTGGGCCTCCTTACCATCATTGATATAGGATGTCCTTAGCCTTAGTATGTTGTTTGTTGATCATCTCAAGATCTATTGTGGGCTTCATCAAACATCCATTTTCTTGATCTGCTAGTTTTTCAAATTCCTTGTCATTCCTTAGCATAGCCTCGTTGATGCTTTGGGCCTCTGTTATCTTCTCTCTTGAATCAAAGATGAGATCCATTATTCTATGGTTATCATTGTTGGATTGGCCATGTATTCTCCCTCTTATCTCCTAGATTTTGGTAGTGTATCTTTGCTTTAACTCTTCATTATCAATCAACCCCATATTAGTGGGTTGTGAAGGCTCTATCAACATTGTTCCTATGAGTTTCTCAATCTTGTTGATTAAATATTCATCCTCCCTTATGAGCTCATTGCACTCATTATGCCATGTTCTCAATTCCTACACCTTGTCAATAATAATGCCTAGGATGACACTCAAGTGTCCTAGACTAATAGTCCCAAAGTCTAGGATCAGTCTCTTTACTTGTATATTTGTAAGCTTAGCAATTTGGTCCTCTGAAGCCTACCACTAGATGACCAAAACCTTCATTTCTTGAGATTTTTGCATTGAGGCATCATCACTAAACTTTATGGACTTCAAGGCCTCAAACATATCAAAGAAGGACTCACCAAGCATCTTTACCATTTCATAAAGAATAGAGAGGATGGCTTGGGTCTCAAGGTTTTGCTTTTGCATCCTCAAGTTGGCAATTTTTTGCTTCAATCCCCTAATTCTAAACATTACCTATGTTTACTAGGCTCCAACTAGACTTTCCAAATCCTCTTTATGGAGGGTATTTTCTCCCACTACTTGTCCTCCAACTAGATTTAGGCCTACTTGTCCTCCAACTAGATTTAGGCCTATGAAAGGTTCCACCTTTTAAAAGGTGAACTCTTTAGTACCCACCACAACTTTCCTTTTGGTAATATTCTCTAAGCCTGTGGTATTTGGATTGAATAAAATGGTAGTGATATGCTCAATTAGCTATGTGGCTTCTAGGATTTCCACTTTCATTCCACTGTATTCTTCAAGAGCATCCATTCTCTTGCCACTAGCTCCTTTTGTTTCCACTATTCTTCTCTCTTCTTTCTCCTTCATCATTTCCATAATCTAGGGCTAGAGGTCTTAATCAATGTTGACACTTTTAGTTAATGCCCATGAATTGGCCATAGCAATAATCTTTTATAACTTCCCATATATGAACCAATCAAGAGTGACTAGCCCATGAATGGGGAATTCATCACTAAACAATTTTATTTTCTAGTTTGGGTTTATAAAGCTTAATCCTTTTGGAACTGGTGGATATAAGGGCCAATTTAGCCTTCCTCTTCCCTTTCCTAGGTGTTGTGAAAAAATCTAGTTCATATTCTTTCCCTCTCTTTTTCAACCTCTTCCAATTATCCAAGGGCCTCTACAAGTTGCCATGTTTGGGTTGCAGGGTCTTCCTCTATTTCTTCCTTATCTGACCCATAAATGTCTTTAAGATCCTTGAATAATTCCTCCACTATCTCATATGGCTCAAGATACACCATGTTTACATGTTCCATCAAAGATGGTGGTTGTTGTGGAGGACCTAAATATGATGCTCCCTCCCCTGGTCTTTCTTCTAATTATTGATTACCAAGGTCCTAAGGAGGTGGCAAAACTATCTGAGGGGGTGCTTGTGATGGTGACACCTCTTCTTATGAATATCCTTGAGATGCTCTTGAGGTATAAGGTATAAAATGATATTGAAGAGGGTACATTTTTCAAATGTCCTTTATTGGATTATGCTCATGTGTCAACCTATGCTCTAGCTTGGTATTGGACTCTTTCAACCTTACCAACACCTCCTCAAAACCACTTGCCTTGGTGTAAATGTGGTCAAAGACCCCAATTTGATGTTAATATACCTATTTAAACATCTTATTATCTTAAAAATTATTCTTTATTGTTCCTTTAGGGTCCCACATTATAAGTTCATCCATTTGGAAGATAAAGGCTCCTCTTTGCCTAGACATGACGTCTATTTTCTTCTAATCTTGTAGTGTGGTCCTTCCAATTATGAGAGGAAAGGGATGGAGGAGGACCTTCTTCTTTTATTTAAAAACCCCATCAATCTCATTGATGAGTTGGAAGGTTATTTCTTGCTCATCAAGATTGGGTGGCACATAGACAGGTAATCTAAAGGTGAGGACATGGTTCCCTCAATCCTTATCACTGTGTAGTTTAGATAATACTATACATCCCTCATCATCACCACATATCTCTTTATTATGGGGTTCATCCTAGGCATTAGAAATCTAGTGATATCCTTAACCAAGGAGGGATAGATGCCATCATAAATGAATTACCTGTGGTTTCTTTACTTGAAGATATGGAGTTTGGAGTAATGGTGAGAAACTAAGATTCTATTGCTAGGAGACCAATTCTTGATATGGGGGAACTTGGTGGAAGCCAAAAAGGCATTGATAAGGTAAGACATCATAAAAAATTATTTGTTGGTCTTTCTCTTGATGGTTGTGAATTACCTACCAAGGTGTATACTTATCATTTCTCTAATGGGAGGGGTGAGTTGTTGTTCAATTAAGAAGTACACATATGAAACCTAGGTAATGTTGGCATAGGTATTTGTGGTAGCTCTAGATATTATATTTAGTAAGGTCATAATAACCCTAATCCCTTCCCTAAATTAGGCAATTATAATTCTACCTTGAAAATCTCTAAAAATTGAGTTTCCTTAATTAAGCCAAAGTCTAAGGATGGTATCTAGGTCAATTTTGGTGGTCTAATATTTAATTATGGGAAAATACACATGGGACAAAAGGAGCTTATAGTAACCCTCAAAGTTTATAGGGGAAACATAAGCTACTCTCTTGTAAGTGCCATCCCTAACAATCCATTCCTCATCTACTTTGCAATCTATAAAAAGAGGAGCAAGCACATCTATGCAATGAAGTACCTCTAGTTTGGTAGCTACATGGTGGAGACAAACAAGTTGGATTACTACCAAGTCCTTGTATTTAATGATGATTTCTTTAATCTTCCTCTCATTTTATGTGAAGGGTTGTATTTCATTGATGGTGAAGAAGAGCTCAAACTAGTTTTTGCACCCATTATTTAATGCCTCAATGTCCAACTTTGTATCCTTGAAAATAGTGCCCAAATGGTCCATGAAAAGGTTTGACCTATTCCTGCCATTGGTTCCTTCTTATTGCAATGACTTCTTAACCCCTGAAAAATCTTAGCACTAACTTGATAAAAACCTCTGGATTACTCTTTTGTGCTTGAAATTAATTAGCAAGCTTAAATTGCAATTTGACCACTCATAGTTTCCCTTTTTATGTAAGTTTTAGGTCTTTTGGGAGCTTTAATTGTGAAAGTAAGTGGGATTAAGGCTCACTCATGTCTCAAGATCTGATTGAGACTTGATTTTATACCTTTGCACTTTGAGGTGGACAAAATCCATGTTTTACCACCTTTTTCCCATGTGGATCCTACATGATCTCATTTTGGGCTTCTTTTTATAGAAATTTTCATATTTATCCAAGTGGTAACTAGTCATTGGCCTTTGAATTCTTCCTTTTTTTTCACATCATTTGATGAAGATCCACAACTTTAGCAAGGACCATTAATTATAATCTTGGGGCCTTTTATCTTATTGTTCACTACAAGCTTCTAGTCCCATAATTATGCTTCCTAGCATATTATCACATCATTGATCCCTTATCTCTAAAATCGCTCCACATGTCAAGCCCTCAAGCCTTCTAAGTTCTGCTTGAAGACCTCACACTATTGGATCCAATTGGTATGAGCAAGCAGAGGTCATTGGATCCTAAAAGATGCACGATGTTTACATTAGTTTGAGAGTTCAATAAAGACTTAGGTTAAATAATTTTTAGCCTAAGTTTATTTGAAAAATAAATACAAGACCCATTAAAAACTTGAAACATGCCCCCTTTGCCTAGGCAAAAATATTTGTTTAACTTAAATTTGATGGTCTCACTCATGTCATAAGCATCTTCACAGAGGCTAAATGACATGAGAATGAATGTCAAATTTAAGTTTGTGAAGTCCTTGTGGTCGAATGTGAGAGTGTCACATAGCAGCCTCATAAATCTTCTGAGGGTCATGGACTCAATGCGCTTCATCAAATTGAAAGAGTGATAGTCATTGGATCGAGATCCAAGGCTTTATACATGATTGGCTACATTAAATATGTAGGACCCTTATTGACATAGTTAGGTGTGAGTGATATCTATTTTGTGACTTCATAGAGCTTTGACCTTTCAACCATTGGCTCATAACATTAGATTAGACCTTATGATGAAATGCAAACCGTTAGAAGTCCCTTAGTCATGCATTGTTCGATCAAAATGTACGATTAAGCACAGGTGGTTAGATCTTACAAGATGCATAATGTTTACATTAGGACCTTCAATTAATAAAACTTAAGTTAAGATTTTATTATAAGGCCCCATTCATATTAATAAATATGAAGGGGGTCTTAGGATAAATACTTAGGCTAGATTTTAATTAAAAAGGCTTAGCTTAGGAAATTAAAAGGGGGCTTTACAAAGGGACTTCATAGGGTGGTTAGGACAAATTGAAGATATTTAAAATAATATTAAAAGACTTATTATTAATTTCATATCAAGGTTTAGTAACATTAATAAATGAGACTAAGCCTTAATATTAAATTAAGCTTAAGTCTAAAATATTATCTTGAATATCCATGCTAAATGATTCCTACCAAAATTTAAATTCAGACTCTGAGGGTTCCACACCTAGGGTTTTAAATTCATGTTTTCTTGGGAAGGTACCAAGGTTAAGATTTAGCAAACCACTGCTAGAAAAAACTCTAGTAAATCTTTGTCTGGTAAAAAATAGCATTTTCCCTAAAACTTGCATTGCTTACAAAACTAGGTAAAATGTTAGAAGCATTAAGCACACTAGTGTTTAAATGAAAAAAACCACCTTATCAAAATGGATGATCTTCAAATTCTACTAACACCCAAGACTAAGGTAAAATTGGCAATAACAAGGTTTAAAACATCTCAAGATCCCTAATTTTTAGAATTAGGGGTATGTTGGCCCCAACACATTTATGAATATCTATGAAAATCAAAGAGTCATGTGCTTAATTTAAGGAGATATGAAGTTATTGGAGAGAATACGTTTAATTTTCATAGCCAAGGATTTATTTTGGTTCTTAGAGTTCCGTTAATAGGTTAACCATATAAGGATAATTTGACTTCTTGAAAACCATTTTAAATAAGTGATTGATCTATTTTTCCCCAATTTGTGAAATAAATGACATTTATGTTCATGTGAAAATTTGTGCAAAAACTTAGTTTTGACTTGGTGTAATGTTAAATAGAGTTTTTTTAAGTGAATTTATTATCTTCATAATCAAAGAAGTTATATTTAATGAAAATTACATTAATTAATTTTATCAATATGATCAACAAACCCTTAAGGCAAATTACTAATCATAATGGAACTAGGAAGATTAAAATGATCGTTAAGTAAGAAGTTGATTTCTACCACCTACAATCCAAATTAAAGATGAAAGTGAGTTAATACTCTCCATTGATTTAACAAACTAAATAGTTAAAAATTAAATTCTTCTACAATAAATAGTGTAGATTAATTTTTATAATTTCCATACTAATGAGGGTATATTTTTGACAAGTAACTATAAGGGTAAATAATAGTTGTTTGGCAAAGCCTAGAGGAAAAAAAATTATTTTTTCATAAGTTCATATGTTCATTATAGTTTTTTGGTAAGCTTTATTGATATGTTCATAAGTTGGTTTTATTTTTTCTCATCTTGTGAATGTTCTCAATTATGAAATTAATTTATCCAACTATAACTATTAAAAAAATTCTAATATTGGAAAGATTATTCAAAAATTAAAACACTAGGATTTTACAATTAAGGAGAAAGCATCATTGAATTGGTTTGATGAAAAAAACTACATGTGTTTTTTGGTCAAAAAAATTGGGCATGGCATTTTTAAGACATTATCAGAAGAAATAATGGCTTCAATGAATTTCAATTCCATGAGTATTGATGTTTTTAAAGGTGAAAATTTAAATATTGGAGAGATAAGTTAAATATAATTATTGTATGGAAAGGAGTTTGGGATAATTTACTCTATGGGTGCACACCACCTAAAGATTGGAATACCTTGACACAAGATTATAAATTAAAAAAAAATGATGAAGAAATGGGAAATGCACAAGCTTTAACCCATGCATAATATTTTCAAACTTTTATCAATTACTGACACTCATTAGCTTGTAAGAACCTGATGAGTCTCAATCTCTTTGAGTGCACACCCTAAAGGGTACACCAGGAAAGGGGTGGGTAGACCATCGATGCTTCATAGGATTTTTGTAACTTTTACCACTTGCTATCTACACACTTGTCTCCTAAAAACCATTCTTTTAAGCTTTGCCTCCTATTTTGCACATTCCTCTAGTATTTTACCTCCTTTATTAGCCCTTATCCTAACCTAAACCCCTTTTTAATAGTTTACATGACTATGTCTATTGTGTTGACCTTGTATTCTTATTAATAAAACTTATTAAGGGTCTAGGTTGGCCCATGGCTGACCTAGTCCATGACCTAGTGAGTTTTTGTCAATTATGATAATAGGTCAACTGGGTCACCTTTATTGGCCAAAACATTTGAAAGGGTTTATGGTTAGATCCACCTATATAAACAAAATCATTTTTAAATTTATAATAGAAGATAATAATAATTAAGATATATTATTCATCTACTTATCCACCATTCTACTTGAGGAGAAAGCTTAGGGTTTCATACTTTCTTCAAAGATACAGATCTTGTCTTATGGAGAAGTCTTTTAGATGCATTGTTAGGTTGTGTATCCTAGAGATAATTTATCCTTTTCATCCTTATATACCATAATAACATATTATGAATCACCTTGGCCAAGGGGATATTGAGGCTCGGTGGGTTCATCTTCAAAGGTAAGTATTCCTAACTTTGTTCCTCCTTTGTAAGAGTAGATAGATATGCATTTGCACTTATCTTCCATAAATTAAGATTTTGTATACATTGACATGAGTATATTTCTTCTATGCATGTTTAATTTTAGTGTTTATAACCCCCACTTTATGCAACAAACTTTGGTGAACACTAGATTAGATTGTTGCTTTACTTATTATTAGTTTAGTGAATATGAAAACATAAGATCTAGTTAGGGTTACTACATAGTTTTGCATGAATAGAGGATTTCAAATCATCCCTAGTGATATTATTTGTGTTAAGATATCCCTTGATTAGGTCTATTGGATCCATATTAATCATGACCCTGAGTATCTAATGTATCCCCTATCAGAAATGTGAGTAAGAGCTATCTTCTCTGAGTTAGGATTGATTTATAGATATGATGCATTTCTCATTGCATAAATTTTGGTGAATTTGATGTGAATCTAACCTTGGTAGATTTTTTTTCACACTTTTCATTTCTATCACTTTATTGTTTTTCTATATTTGTGATACTAGGTCAACTAGGCTGGTATAGTTCTAACTTATATGCACATGTTTAACACACAGTCACATCAAAATGACTTTGTTCTTTTTATGTAGGTATTCATCAGTTATATGGTACTAGATCAAATAGGTCTACATAGTAATATTATTTATTCCTATAAAATTAGACTATGTCGAATAGGTCAACTTAGTCTTACAAACAACATCCATATAACAAACTACATCAACCAGGTCGACTTAGTCATCTTAACAGGTTTCAGCAAATAGGGTTTCATAGAACTAGGTCAACCCAGTCAACATAGTTGGTAGAAATTATAAATAACATTCAAGGAACTTTAATAGAAAATTTATAATCTTTAGCATTTTCCAACCCACCAAGGTTCCTTTCTCTCTCTTTCAATTCAGTACTTCATTACAATTCTATTTTTTGCAAGTTTGCAGTCTTCAAAATTTCAATCCTACATCAAACTAAGTTAACCTAGTCAACTTAGTTCTATAGTATGTCATATGTATAAAAGACTAATTCAACCTAGTTGACTTAGTTCTTAAGGACTCTTTCTTCTACAGTATAGTAGCAACCATGTTGACTCTATTTTGTAAAGTTTGTATATATTGTCATCTAAATTGACTCTATACCATTCTTAATTTTGGAATTAACAACTACATGCTAGTAATTAGTTCACACTTTCATTTTTAGTTGTTTGCATATTTAGAGTAGCTTGCATAGTTTAATTAGGTGGTTTTTCAATATTTCATTTATTTTCACTATTTTTCTCTTTTTTTTCACATACTACCAAATCACTCAATTTTAAAACACATTTAACATTTTTCTACCCAAGGTCTACCTACTTGGATTTCATCACCAAAGGGGAAGCTGATTTGGTTTTTTGGCCAAGTCTAAACACATGGTTAATGGTATATATTAGATAAGCACCCAACACCCTTACCATTGAGGGATTTTGAAGTGAGGGGTAGGCCCCAATACTAAGCTAGTACCATTGCCAACACATATCCCTTTCATCCTAAACATCCTAAAACCATCCATAGATTTATTTCTAGTTTCCTATTTTCATCCAACTTCCCTATCAAAATTAGAATAACACTTTATAATAATCTAACAACACTCAATATGGCCACTTTTTTAGCATTTACTTTTCACTTGACTACTTGACATTTGTTCATTGTATGTTGTATTGTAAAAACTTGTATTAGCCAATGTTGGCGTAAGGTTTTATGTTGTGTACCCCAATTAGACCATTCTCATTTATCCAATTGTTTATGTGTTTACTTTCACTTCTTGATTCAATTGCATTTCAAAAAAAATCTCAATTTTCAATACACTATCATTTTGTTCAATATAGTCTCTTATAGATTATATTTTTCCTTGACTGTAACACTAAGTCGACAAGGTCGACCTAGTTATCCTTTATGCCTATTAGGTTATAGTAATTAGTCAACCTAGCTGACTATGTATCCTTATCAGACTATCTATTTTCCTTTCTATAATACTCAGTCAACCTGGTCAACTTTGTACTCTTCTACCTCTTATTTACAATACTAGGTCAACCTAGTTGACTTTGTACTCTTATCTATATCCTTATTTTTTGCTTTGCATCATCTTTGACTTTCCTAATATTTCTCCTTCATCATGAAATTCCTATTTTAAGATAAAACTAAGATGAATTTAATAGATGATGAGTCTTACCAATCCTAATAGCTTCTCCCATAAGTAGCTTTGGGATCCTACCCTAGATGCAAGTAATTTGCATGTAAATACTATCACTACAAACTATGGGACCCCTCTTCATTCCTCTTCAATTCATAATCCTCTATTCCTCTTGAATATCAACCTAAATTAGAGTATACACCAAAAATGCTCTTATTGATTAATGAATTTCCTCAACATCGAGGAAAGGGCCCTTTTACTATTTACCATTTCATGATTAGTGGTCAAGTTGAGGATCCCCATTCATCTTCTCCCACATTATCAGATGTATTTAGAGATACTAGATTCTTTTATTCTTATCCTCTTCCCTTTAGTTTTACCCCTTCTCATACCATGATATCTTCTTCTTTTATTTCTTCCACCTCCATGCCTAGTATCTCTACTAACAAGGCAGGTTCTACATCTAGTGGGCCTCTTCCAAGACCCACTCTTCTCGATTCTTCCACTAGCACATCATTTTATACCCACAATAACCATGCCTCTAGTGCCACTTCATTTCATCCCTATATTAGTACATATTTTGCCACACAAGCAAATTATGCCACTAGTGCCTCACTTACCAACATTTTTTCTCAAGCTACCACTAACACCCATAGTGGTACCCAAGCCACTACTACCAATTCCAATGCTTCAAATAATGCCAATAATAAAATTCAAACTCATCAAATCCTATTAAAAACTCTTAATCAAATGAATGCTTTCCAAGATAATAATGCAAATCAAATGATGCAAATGCAAAATCATATTATCCATCTTCAAACCCACCCTCAACATATGTTATGGGGTATGCATAACCAAAATGTTCCCCCACCTTCTCTTCAATATTCCCATGGTAATATTATCCCTTAACCTCCCCTTGTTAATAAAATAATCAATCATCTTCAAAATGAGCCTCTTACATCTCAAATTGATAATATCAATATAGGAGGTATCACCCATACCACTACGTACATGGGTCAACTGATCCTACTCTTCACTTAAAAAACATTTGGAAATCTATATAAATACTGGGCCAAATTAAATATCTTTACTACTAATAAGCTATTATAAAAAACTCTCATGGGTAATGCTTTATATTTTTTCAACCAACTCAAAGCTAATTCCATCACTAGTTTGGAAGATTTAGTTAATGCTATTATCCAAGAGTTCCAAACTAGTGATCTCCTTAAGAATACTTTGGCCCATTTTATCAATTGTAAGCAACTTAAAACTAAAACCAAACAAGCTTTTATCAAATTATGGAAGACCTAATCTAAAAAATATGA
>JARHVA010004572.1:867500-942500 GCA_037957365.1 Torreya grandis
TATAAATTGTGATGCATGTGTGATTCATAAGTGTGAATTATTTATGTATTTCTACATTTTTGTTATAATGAATTCATAGTATAACTATCTAGTGAATTTAGTATAAGTTCATTGTACTAAAACTAGTAAGCAAGTTCATCTATAGATCAATAATGCATATATAGTACTGACATCCTTAAAAGGACTATGTACCCTAAGTTTATAGTTAATGTTAATCAGACTCAAGAATCTGTTATAAACTAGGTAATAAGTTTGCATAATATTTTGACACCATTGTTAGGGAGGATTTCAATTATTATTTTCTAGATCAATTATTGCTTTTCAAAATTAAGTAATGCATTGTCCTACCAATCTAGGAAAGTTGAGTGAGGATACTATAGTGTCTTATGCTAGATGTCTAAGTTCTTGGATGTTGATGGTGTACAACATTTTTGATGCACTATCCTACCCAGCTAGACAAGTTGAATGAGAACACTACAGTGTCTTATGATAGATGTCTAAGTTATTGGATTTTGATGGTGCACAACTTTAAATGCCTCTTTTTAAACTTATTATTTACTTAGTTAATAGTTTTATTTAAAATTTACTTTCCTACAAGAGTGATTACTTTCTGTAAAGTGTTCCTTTCATTTTTTTCTTTCATTTCCTATTTTTTAAGGTAATTTTCTTGCTTTCATTTTTTGTGTTCTACAGTAATTTTCCCACTTTCAGTAGATAACTTTACTACTTTATAGAAATAAAATTTTAATTCTAGTCATTTTAATTTCTACATTCCTTTGTTTCTTTGCATTTTATTTTATTGTTTATTCTAAACAACCCCCTAGAACACACAAAAAACCCACTAAACCTATGTAGGAAGGGACATGATAGCTAAAGGAGTGGTATAATGTTTATGAAAAGAGAAAGATATTTTTGAGAGAGATTCTTACTAAACAATCCATAAGTTGTTACTGAGAAAGAACCATAAATACATATAGCAACTAAGAATCCTGTTGAAAAATATACCATAAACTGAAAGGCTCTTGAAGAAGGGAACACTACAAACTAAAAGAGGTGGCTTATAGAAGTACTACTGACTTTGAAAAAGGAAATAGAATTGGAGGAAGCATTAACTGAGTTGGTAAGAATAAATGAAGGAGAAGAATTACATGAACCAAACACTCTAGAAAGTAACATCAGAAAAACATTCCAGCAAGTCTTTCTAAAGCAAATCAAAGAAAACTCAAGAGAATATTTAGATTTTTCATCTGATAAAAAGAATACAAATCAATAGATAAATGTTTACTATCATGCTGATGAAGGGACTAATATAGAATTAGAATACATGATCTTAAGTACCTTTGGTATCCATATGACAATAAAAACCATCATGAATGAAGAAGGAGACTTTGTGGATGACAACAAGACTCTAGACATGGATATTTTGAAATTTCATATTCCAGATGCAATAGGTGTAACACAAATGAAAAATATCCCACCCTCAACCTTGCCCAATTTTAGAGGTACATTATCAAAAGACCCAGAAAAATTTTTGTTTAAATTTTATATCCTCTATAAAAGCTATGACTATAGGCAAGATGCACAAAATTGAAAATTTTTCCAACTACCCTCAAAGACTCAACACTTCACTAGTTTATGGGACTAGGTAGTAATTCAATCCACACTTAAGAGGACATGAAAAAGAAATTTATGCCCAAGTATCATGAATATGGATGAGGAATAAATTATAGAAGAAATGACATCTTCAAGATGATTCAAGAAGGGGATAAATCTTTGGAAGACTATGTTGAATGGTTCATGTTTAGTGTACAAAAATTCAAGAAAAGTATACTAGGAGAAGAGCCTCTAAAACTCATCATTTTGAAAAGAGTTAAAGAGGATTGTCTAGAAGCCTTGGACCTAATGATTGGGGGAGATATCTCCCACCTACCATTCTTAGACATCAAGGAGCTAAGCAAGAATTATTTTAGGTCTTCCATAAACAAACTCAAGGATAGCAAGCTTCCATTGGTAGTTATAAGTGGCCTATCAAAATATAAATTTAGTAAACTATTACAAGACATGAAATAGGATATCATTAGTCACTTGGCCACCCAACTAGATATCTTGCACTCAAGTTAAAATCAAGAAAACTTGGATCAATCTTTGACCATCTATTTTCTAGATTGTAAGAAGAAGAAGATAGATTGTAGGTGTCACGAGGTTTGAATTAAAGTTGCTAACATCACAGCTAAAGAACCAAAAATAGTATAGCTACACATTACAAGAGGAGATGGGGACCAAGTTTTCTATGTTTCATAGAGAAGGCCATGGGTTCAATGACCATTTTATCTAAGTATGGGATAAAATCCACCTTTTTCAAATTCTACCTCCTTTCATAATTTGCAAATACTACTCCTAATTAGACTAGTCTATGGATGAATGTCCTACCTCATAATTGTAGATGGAAACCACCTTAGACAAACTACCCCACCACCTCTTGGTAGTCTCCACAAAATCTATCCCCACCTTGTATACAAGCTTGGCAACCACCCTAAGGCCCACCCTTCACAAACTAGTGGCAGTACCCCTGGAGACCCAATTAGCCCTAGGGAAACTATCAAGGAGGATTCCTTCCATAATAGTAACAATAACCTCCTACTCTTATGTCCAATACACCAGCTACATCCAAGCCTAACCAGCTCCCTACACAACCTATGTAGAATCCTTCAAATAAGTTAATAGAACTAACATTCACTATTAAACATGTTCAATACTCAGCATACATGATGAACATCTATGAAGTTCACCTACATTTAAGAAAATTTATAACACCCCAAGTCCCACCCATAATAATGGAGTTAGATCAAAAAAATCTAGAGGATCATGATAACACACCTTCAGCACCACAAAAAAAATTGAACTAGCAAATAAATCTATTGATGAAACAACCTCACTATTTTTAGAATGTCTTAGCCTTCAGTGCCATGTAATTAAGCCTCAATTTGATTTTATAAGACAAATCAAGAATCTTTGTGTTAAAATTCCTCTCTTCTAAGCCATAAAGGATGTGCCCATATATGTTAGAGACTTATGTTTACATAAAACCTATAAAGAAGAAGAAGGATCCAAATACATTGCATGTGATTGGCTAAATGACAAACATTATGCTGGAAAACACCCTCCCAAAGAAATATTTAGATCTAAGATGCCTAGTAGTAATAGTCCAGATCCATGACTAGTAATTATCTAATACATTGATAGACCTGGGGGCTACAATAAATATAATGACAACTAAAACCATGAGCAAACTATAGTTGAATAATATTCATTCCACATTTACAATGTTATAAATGGCTAACAAGTCTATAGTCTAACCAAAAGGAGTCATTGAAGATCTTGTCATTACTGAGATTCTTGGGAGTATCCTACAAATTTCATTATGCTACAACCAAAGTCTAATTTGGGTGGATACCATTGTATCTTAGAATGACCTTGGATTTCCATAATTGATGCCTTCATCAGCTGTAGATCAAGTAACATGTTGATATATAATGGCAACCACACTAAGAAATTGGTTATCTATCCTCCATCACAACCAGCCTTGGTACTAGAGTATACATAATGGGTTGAAGAAGATGAGGTAGACCAGCCTCCTTGGATTCCTATATTCACCATAGACCATGAATGCATCTTGGTCGATCAGGAGGAAGATATAATTCTCTTCAATGTTATCCAGAATAATTACCAAACTTATTTTGTAGATCTCAACCACCTACAATGTGTTGAGTGCCCATTTTCTAGCCTCTTGGATGAAGATAATTTTGATGCATTTATACAAGAAATATTCCACCAACTACTACCTCATAGCTACAGCCAAACCAAATCCATTAGCAATATAGAAATTATGAAATAACTCTCATGGTAAATTGAAATCTCTCTAGGAAAAACATTGCTTATTAATATCAAGTTAGAGTCAAATGAAGAAAAACACCTAGTCAATATGTTGCATGTAAACCAATGTGCTTTTGCATGATAATATGAGGATATGCAAGGAATTAGCCCAAAAACATATACACATCATATCTATATCAAAGAAGAGTTTCAACCAATCAGATAGCCATAATGCATGATGAATCCATCTCTTAGAGAAATAGTCAAAGTGGAACTGTAGAAACTCCTAACCATTAGATTTACATATCTCATCTTAGATAGTGAATGGGTTTCACCATTGATAATTATACCAAATAAAAATGGAGAATGACATGTATGCATAGATTATAGGTAACTTAATAAAACAACCAAAACGGATCATTTTCCTCTACCCTTTATTAATTACGTGTTGGATACACTAGCAGAAAAGAAATATTTTGCCTTTCTAGATGGCTTCAGTGGTTACAACTAGATTAGAATTGCTCTTGAGGACCAGGATAATACCACCTTCACTTGTCCCTAGGGTATTTATGCTTATTTTGTATTACCTTTTCGGCTATGTAATTCTCCTACAACATTCTAGAGGGTTGTCCTAAGTATCTTTCTTGATATGGCCAATGAATGTGTAAAAATCTATATGGATGACTTCATTGCTTATGGAGAAAGATTTGATGAGTGCTTGAAGAACCTATAAAAATGTTACAACACTGTCAGGAACACCATTTATCTTTAAGTCACAATAAATTATAGATGTTTATGATAGATGGCATTGTCTTAGGCCACCATATATCTGTTGAAGGAATTAATGTTGACCCTGTTAAAATTTGCATCATAAAAAACTTGCTTGTTTCTCATAAATAAAAAGATGTCAAGAGTTTTTTATAACATGTTGGTTATTACAGGAGATTCATCAACAATTTTATAAAAATAGGAACACCATTATTCACTCTCCTAACTAAAGATGCTAAATTCATATGGACTCTTATTTGTGATTCAACCTTCAAATAATTGAAGGAATTATTGACCACCACCCTTGTTCTATGTGGTCCTGATTGCAAGCTTCCCTTCCATATTCACATAGATGCTTTAGATACTACCCTAGGAGCTATGATAGCCCAAAAATAAGAAGCACTCAATTATGTTATATATTTTATAATCAAGAACCTACAGGTAGCAGGATTAAATTACATAGTCACTAAAAAAGAGTTCTTGATATTAGTCTATGTTATCAACAAATTATGTCACTACATAATAGGATATCAAGTCTTTGTTCATATAGACCATACATCTATTAGGTACCTTATAAACAAACCAGCTATCCTAGGCAGAGTGATAAGATGGTTGTTCTTATTACAAGAATTTGATCTGAATATTGTAGATAAGCATGGTAAGGACAATTTCATGGTTGACTTCTTATTATGACTACAATCCCCTTAAGAAGATACCATAGTAGATGACTCATTGTCATATGAGCATATGTTATCCCTAAACATTACCACACCTTGGTATGTTTATATTGCTAACTACCTTGTAATAGGGTTACTTTCACAACACTTCCTTCTTAAACAAAAAAGAGCTTTGATTATAAAAAGTGGTAGGTATTCATGGTTGTCCAGATTCCTTTTCTATATTGGGCCTGACCCCATCATCAGAAGATGTCTTAGAGAATATGAAGTTATAAATATCCTTAAAGTTTGCCATGATGAACCTTGTGGAGGGTACTTTTCAGCCAACATTACAATAGTAAAAATCTTAAATACAAGGTATTATTGGCTCTCACTCCATAAAGATGTAATAAGGTATACTACTCATTATGATAGATGTCAACATATTTGGAGACCCACATGTTTAGATGAGATGCCTTTATAGCCTCAAATGGTGCTTGAATCATTTAAAAAATAAGGCCTAGACTTTGTAGGACCTTATGATCTAAAATTCAATAATAAAGAGTACATATTTGTATGTACTGACTATGTCATTAAATGGGTAGAAGTAAAGGCTCATACACACACTAGGGATGAGAAGGTGGCAACCTTATTCTATAAAGAAATATTCATAAAATATAGTGTGCCATGAGAAATAGTCACTAATAAAAGACCCCAATTTACTACTAGTTTAATTACTATCTTGGTCTAACAATATGATATTAGGCATAAGAAATCAACTCTATATCATCTATAGTTTAATGGATAGGTGGAAGTCACCAATAAAGAGTTAGAAAATATTTTGACCAATAATATTATTATGTGTCATAAGGAATAGGAGGCTAGATTTCCTAAATATATTTGGGCTTACAAAATCACATGGAAGACCACTATAGACTTCACCCCATATGAGTTGGTCAATGGGAAGAAACCTATCTTGCCAATTGAATTTGAACACAAGACCTTATAGACAACACTATAACTTAGGATGGATATATTTGAAGAACAGAAATAAAGGCTTATATAATTGAATGCCTTAGATGAATAAAAAAATAGGCATTATAGAACATAGAACTTATATATCAATAGTGATTAGATGGCATGTTAGGTATATTAAGATTAGAGAATTTAATGCAAGAGATTGGGCCCTTCTTTTGATTCAAAATACAAGGATCACAAGGGCAAACTCCAGACCAAATAGCTTGGTCCATTTAAGATTGAAAATATTTATGATAATGGAGTAGTGAAACTCTAAACCATTGATCTAGTAAGATTTCATCTACTAATCAATGGTTATAGACTAAAGTTTTACAAAAATCTACCCACTTAGGAGGAGTTTACCAAGCACATACACAAGAAATTACAAAATGGAGACAATGATGTACTAGATCAATATGATGTCTCACTAGACAAAGGGAGAACCAACTAGCACATAGATGAAGAAGGAGAAGAGGAAATCTTGGCCCTCCTCTGGCATGAAGGATGAGACCTTCAAATGGTCCTTGACTAGTTAACTTCATAGCTGACTTGACAAGGACTTAGAATAAACATTCTACTATAAGTAGCAGTTAGAGTTTTTTTAAAAACCAATAGTGAAAACCCTTTTTGGATGTTTTTGGTATTTTTTAGGTAGAAAACTAGCCTACTTGTTACCCAAAACTATAGAATAGGCCTAAATAGAAAACTAGTTTATTGGCTATTTAGGGGTAAAAACCAAAATGGAAAATAAACAATCAATCTAAGCAAAACTATTCATCTTCCTCCAGTTTCCATGGGCTATTATATATCTATTTAAAGCACCTCCCTCATCATTAGTATAGGTACCTCTATCAACAAAGGTATTCCTTGAGTTGCTATGGGATATTCTTTAGCTACTGCATCCACCTTCCTCATAGTTGGGCACAACTTTGTAGTTTCTACGAGCACCACCTATGGTTATTTTAGGTACATCCTAACACCTCTCTAAGTGCATGTAGTTTAGTTCTTCACAAACTCTAAGCTATGCCTTGGCTATGGAATTGTAATCAATTCTTATAAGACACTAGACAAGCTAGAGGAGTAAAGGAGGATTAAAGTATAAAAGTCAAAACATTGCTCAAGTATACCCCTAAATAACAAGGTAAGAGCCATAACCAAGGCATACACTTCCAATCTCCATTTGAAGTGCTAAAAATTAGAATTTATGGCTACAAGGACACACATGAACCACTTTTAGCTTCTGGTCATTTCATGGAGATGATTTCACTCTATCACATAGTGAGATCTAAAATTTTTGGGAGCACAGGTCCCAACTCTGAAAACCCTACTAGTTGCTAAAAAAATTCACTAGGAATAGAATCTATAGGGAGTAACATAGCATAAAGAAAAATCATCAGTAAACTCATGTAGAGGAAGATCACAAAATAATAGTACCCTCAGCCACCCTCTTCCATGTTCATACAGTACCTATTTTGTATAACACAAAGATTTACAGTGACCACCTTGTGGTAGGATGGCAATAATATCTCATCTGAATACAATACCCCTACTCTAGTTCTATGTAGGCTATCATGATTACATGTAGGTTTATGAGGGCATCATGGAAGGCTAACATATTATGATCTCATGATTACTCAAGGGGCCCACTTCATCAAGTTATAACTACCAAGAAATCATTACATTTTGATAACCACTCACAAGCAAACACTGGCATGCAAATCCTCTACATAACCTTAAGCAAACCGTTGAAAAGATACAATATATATTCTTGTCATAAAAACGCATTTTTTTATTCTTAATATAGTATGTATTATATTGAAAATCATATTTAATCACTAACAAGTCATTCATTAAGTCTTCTCTCCACTCACACTCATACCCTCATCATGACCTCATCCTTTCTCTTTTAATCCTACTCATTCCACGTCACTTGGGGATAAGTGACACTTCATGTGGGAGGGGGAGAATGTTGTAGGCAATCAATCCCACTCACTCTAGGATAGTTTATATGTATAGATTGAATGCCCATGATGACACCATTTAATTAATAGGGAAAATAATCACTTTTATTGTTTTTACTTGTGAGTACAACCCATTCAAGCAAAGTTGAAGCATGCCATTACCTATAACCTACAACCATAAAACACCATTATTAAAAAAAACCTACTTTTTAATAGGTAAAACTCTAAAATCCAAACTAAGTGTGTTGATAATTATTGATTAAAAGGGTCATCAGAAAGTTAAACCTAACTAGAATGGGAGGGTCAATTGTGAGATGGGAACCCACAAATCACAAGAAAATTCAAGGAGACCCAGCCAACTGGGTTGTCTTCAATAGAGTTAAATGGATCACTTATTTTGAGAAATTACAACATTTCCCAAAACCCCCTTCTAAGGAATTTACAGGGTCCTTTATAGGAGAGCAAGCTACTATATATGGCATTACATTTCTAATCACTGAAGAACTAGTAAGCTAGGCAACTGGGCTACCAAGTATAAGACAAAACTAGCAAGACAAACCTAATGGTCAATAAGTTAGATAATAGTTCTATTAAGGAGATGAAAGACTAGTAATGAATAAAGGTGGTATGGAGAGACTTAGCCTATCTATATACTAGAGGGAATTAGCCTCATACATCATCAGATATATGGCCAATGAAGGAAGGTACTCTCTAATTTATACTCTCTAGTTTAAATTTTTGAATCACTTAAGGCATGATAAGACCATTAATGTTCCAAACCACCTATGGAGCATTCTATGAAAGATATCTAAAGAATACTAGAAGGGGGTTGAGAAATCCCTATCTCATCATTACCTGATATGGTTGATAGTTAAACATGTAATAAACACTTTTAGACCTAACCTCAATTGGGAATAATTTCTAATCCTAAGGAATGGTGAATCTCAGCAAGAAGAGGGAAATAATGAGAAGGAATCTCCTAAAGAGTAGGCCCAACAGACTACACAAGAAGGTACTATAGATAATAGTGTTGTTGGATAACCTATAGCCACTGAAGGTTCATCTGAAACTACTATAGGTAGAAGAAGGAGAAGGAAATTAGTCCTACCTCCTAATATAGAGGAGGAAAATACACCCATATAAATTTAGAAAAATTTTCCTTCTCCCATTATTTCAATTGTCTCCTCACCAATAATTGATTCTTCCACCATGGCTCCTTCAAGGGAAAAGGAAGTTCTTCCATCAACTTCTTCATAGGAATAACAAGTTCCAACAACCACCCCTCCTAAAAAGAAGAAGAAAATTGTAGAAAATAAACCCCCTATATCAAGAAGAAGGAGACCTCATCCTAGGATATTTTAGAGAATTAAGAAACAAAATATGACATTAGCCTCATCCATAGACATCAGTAAGGATGAAAAGGAAAAGAAAGAGCCCAAGATATGAAAGATCTCTAATGGGTTTGAGATTTTAGAATGGTCTACTAAAGAATAATCTATCAAAGAAGAAGAATTACAGTCACCTAAGCCACCTAGATTTACTGAGAAAGACATGGATCTCCTCAAACAAAATGGGTACACAAAAGAAGAATTGAGAATCATAGATCAACTTATAGAAAAAGAAGAATTGATTGAAGAAAATATTGTGGAAGAAGTAGAACAAGGGATAGTTCCTTATGACCAGGAGTTCCAAACCTTGGAATAAGCTATGAAATAAATATATAGGCTAAGGAATGATATAACAGAGCTAAAAGGTAAGAGAGGACTGGAAACACTTCTGGGGGTAGAAAATTTTATAGAACCATCTATGGAAAGAGAAAGGTTAATGGAGCAACCTGTAGCAACTTCCTTGGAGGAACCTGTAACAACTTCACCTACCTTGCCCATAGATAGCATTAGTGTGTACCCTCAGAGGAACTTAAAAAAGATAATTCTCTCGATTTGGTTCCTTTTTATAATAGATTTTCTCCTCCATTACTCACTACAAAAACACCCACAATAAAAAACTTAATTGATGTGGATTTTTCAATTGTTACACCAGTAGAAATTGATGACCTCCTAAAAAATTTTAAATAAAAATTTGGTAATGATAAAAATTACCATAATGAGTTGGTACAAATATTTTAGTATATGTTGAAACAAGAGAGTAACAAGATCACTTAAAAGAAAGAGTAGAAATGGCTGAAACTAGAATCAAGTATTTGAAATAAAAGATTACTAAAATGCATGAAACCACTAAATTGTTAATGGAATGCAAATCACCTTCTAGGGTGTATGTTGTCTACGTAGAAGAAATATGGCTTAAATTTAGATATGAAAAGATCTATAATAATCAGTCCTACATGGTTTGTGACTCTAAATCTTTATTTGAAGTCTATCAATATGTTTTTGATTAATTAAGGTAGAAAAAATAGGGGGCCAAACCCTTAAAAATTAACAAAAAGAAACCCCAAAGGCATCAGCACAAAAGAGCCTCAAAATAGTTACAGCATAGCCCACTTAACCAACATAAATAGCAAAGACAACGTAACCATCCTAAAGATAGTATGTATGAAGAAGCAAAGAATAAACAACATAAAAGAAACTAGAATGAAGGAGAAATATTCTCCCATCTTTTAGCTAGAGATTTAATAAATTCATACAACTTTTTGTAATTCTCATCTTTGTCCTCTATAGCTATAGTCTCAAGATCCTGCAACATAAAAATATTAAGTAACATAGTACGCCTAAGCATAGTGGAAATTGAGTGTTTGAGTTTCATTACATAACCCCTCAAGGCAGTAATGTCATTCCTATAATCAACACCTTCCTCTATCTCATCAACAGCTTCCTCCACAAACATCCTTCCCCCTTCATCAACATTATCCTCAAAATCACCAATATCACCATTAAAAACATTATTCTACTTGTTCCCACTCTTACCCTCTACATCTTTAGAAATCTCCTGGACTTTAATAACCTTAGCCTCATCCCCTTGGGTGGATTCTTCATAAGCACTCTCTGAATAATCAATAAGTTTAGTTTTCGATGTAGTTTTTCTAATAATCTTCCCTAACCTCCTAACCCCAGAGGACAATCCCTCCTTCTTATCCTTGGTAGATAGATTAGTTTTATTGCCATGTTCCATAGGAGTACTGCTAAGATTTTTTGGGGTCCCCACAGCATCCTGCATAGTTTCCTCTTCCACCTCCCCAATTTTCCTCTTTCTACTCTTTACACTACTTTTAGAGACAAGAGTTTGGGTAGCAATCACCATGGTAGTCTCCTCATTAGATAGAGAAAATGAAACCCATCTCATCTTATGAAAAGTAGGGGAAAGGCAAGGCTTTTTAGATATGTTATTATCATCAAGGTTGGAAAAAATTTCATCATTATGAGACTGGATAGGCTTAGGTGGCTCCAGAGTAAGGTGGAAATTAAATAAGTAGAGAATAAGACCTTGGTGTAAGGGAATGGGGTTTTTGGAGGGCTTCTTAGCTAACTTAGCTTTAACCCTAAAAACTGAATGCTCAAGGGAATATAGTAGTTAAAATGGGAAGCTAATATGAGCATTACATCAAAAATGATTCAGTAAAGGAAGATGATAATTATATAACCTAGTAAACTTCCCCACCAAATTGAAGTATTTCAAGAGGAGGAAACACATATCATCCCATGGATCTAGCATCTTGGCCCATTCGAATCCTCCTTAGTAAGGAACCAGTTCTTCACCTTCCCCGAGGAGTAACTTCTAGTTAGAATGGTCCACCACTTTTGCTTTCCTTTGTAGCTTGGTCCCCTTAGTCGATAGGCCAATCACCATAATAATAAATTTCTCTAAAACCTCAAACCCAATTCTCCCAATAGTTAATCTATAGTTATGCCAAGACTGAGTAAATTTCTTAGATATATTTTCATCATAGCCATTAATCCATTCTAAAAAAGGGGTGATACCACCTTCCTTACAATAATGCCAGACCACAACATTATCCTTAAACTCACAATAGGAAATTATGTCCATTCGAATCCTATCTCCTCCCATTATAGCCTTCCAAACAAAGACATAGAATCCCCAAAACCAGAGATTCATAGAGTTATTGTGAAAGGAGAGATTAATAGTTTGACAAGGAATTATGGTAAGGAGTTTGCATGTATTATCATTAATGAGAGACACCTTTCAAAGGACCAATTGAAGCCTACACTTCCCATGTTTGAACATGATTATAAGGAATTATCAATAATTAGTAAATAATCAATTCACCTTAACACAAGAGAGTAATAAATTAGAGATGACATTATGCAATAAAATTACAAAAAATACATACTTTGAGATACATGTCAGCATCTTCTAGCAAAACTAATGGAATAAACTATCTTTCCTAAGATAATGAGTTATCATTGACACACCATCTCTTTTTGAATTAGGTCCTTTATGTTTAAAGGGATGTTATTAATTTGGCACCAATAATGCCAATTTGAAAATTGTTTACCAAGGTCCATAAGAGCATCCACAACCCTATTGCCCTCTCTATAAATATGAGAGATATCAACTCTGGGGATCCACTATAAAAGGATCTGTATATCCACTATAATATATTTTAGTTTCTATCCACAAGTCAACATTTTAGTAACAACATCAATAACAAGTTTGAAATCCCCCTGAATGTGCAATTGCTTAATATCAAGTGAAATAGCCAATTTCACCCCCCATAAAAGAGCAGAGGCTTTAACATAATTATTACTTTGGAAGCCTATCCCACCAGCATATACAACAACCATCCACCCCTTGTCATCCCTGATAATCCCACCACCACTAGCCTTATCGTCTACCTTAGATACCCCATCAAAATTTAGTTTGAGCCAATTAGGCTTTAGGGGAATCCATCTATTATTTAATCTCTACAACTATTTAGAATTATTATTAGCCAGGATATGGTTTAGAATTATCCAATTAGTCACAATTTTCTCCTCTTCTTGAGAAAGAGGTTTTTACATAGTTTTGATGTGAGAATTGGTCACACTTTCCATGAGGCTCTTATAAAAGGAATGAAGAAATTGAGAATTATCCCTAGTATCATACCTAAAAAATCTATAATTACGTTCTTTCCATACAATCCAACCAAGATAGGGCAAAGTTTGGTTCCAAAGCTCAACAAGCCATGGATGAGAGAAGGAAGGACACCAGTTGGTAATGACTTCCCTAATATCAAAATTACAAACCCATTTAATGCCAAAATTCCTTAAAATAATATTCCATATTTTTTTAGCAAAATCACAGTAAAAAATTAAATGAGAGACAGTTTCCTCCTTCTCAAAGCACAAAAAGCACCTATTAACCAAGGTGAATCCCCTTCTCTGTAAGTTATCTTGAGTTAGGATTTTGTTATGAATAGTATCCCACCAAAACATATTAATTTTAGGGATAAGTTTATGATTCCAAACTTTCCCCCAAATCTCATTTTAATGCACATCAGGGATCAACAGGTGGTAAGCAAACTTAACAAAAAATCAACCTCCAAGCATAGTTAAGTGAGTTTTATATACACCATTATGTTTTACCCCATGATACAAATTAGAATATAAATATATACTTGAGGGATGTCCAATTAAATGCATTTACTTCATATGTCCTTAATGAAATAGGAAGAAGGAAATAGGTGGAGTATCAGGGGAAAAAAGTAGCTACATTAATGATTAGGGGTGAATCAAGCAATCCAGAAGCTATAATAGAAGAATGGATCTCCTTCATGAACTTAGGAACTCCAAAATCATGGGTCATAAGGAAAAAATTAGAGGTTTAGAATCACTATTTGAGTCTTATGGAAGGAGATAGAAAGAAACTTTTTGTTTCTTATTCTCACAGATGGGTAGAACTCTCTGATGCTTTAAAAAGAAAGGAACCTTATCCCAATCAAAATTTTAAGGAGTCCATACACAAGGTATACATGTATATTGAGCTTATTGGGAGGATAAGGATATAATTTTTGGGATTGATGTTTTAACCATCTATGTTTTGGTTCCAAATTCTTGACTGGGAGGGAGAAGTCCAAATTGATAGAGAGGTAGAGAAGAAAAGATGGAGGGGCACTGATGATGATAAAGGTTTCTATATCTTTGAAGGGATTGGCTTCACTGAGCCCCTATATTTTAAAAAATTATGTGGTTTCAAAATACAAAAAAGGCTTTCTCGAGGTTGAGTAAGAGGTTAAGTAGGGGGTGTGATGAGGCCACCAATTTCTTTATTTTATAATTTCATCCATACCTAGTATATATATTTTTCTATGTAAATCCTCATAATCATCCATGACTCATACAAATAAATGAATGAATTTATGATTTTTTTTTTTTGTGTGTGTGTGTGTGTGTGTGTGTGTGTGTGTGTGTGTGTGTGTGTGTGTGTGTGTGTGTGTGTGTTTTATTTTATAAATTAATGATATTTTTTCTTTGACTAGACTATACTTGTGTAACTTTATTTAACAAAAATTTGAAGGGTAACATAAGGCTACAAGAATCCTTTTTGGGCACAACACTTATAGAAACTTTTAGCTTCTACCTATAGGTTTCCCATAGCCACTATTGGTTTCCACCTATAGGTGACCTATAGCAACTATTAGCTTCCACCTATAGGTTACCCATAACAACTATTGGTTTCCACCTACAGGTTACACATAGCCATTTTTGGTTTCCACCTATAGGTTACCCATAGAAACTGATGGCTTCTACCTATAGATTGCTCATATAAAGTATAAGTTACCTATATAAACTATATAATTTCACCTATAGGTATCCCAAAACCACTATGTAGAACATAACTATTGTTGTGATCATATATTAAGGGTACATCCACCTATCTTAGGAACTACGTGGATAATTGAAGAGGATCATCCATATCTATTATATATACTCCCCACATGCAAATAATATTGGATGTGATGCCAATGATAAAAAAGATAAGAATAATAGAAAGGAAACAAAAAGAAGTAAAACAACAAATAGTATACATTGCCCTTAACCCAACCAAGCCTAAAACAAGTAACTTTAGTTACTAACCACCTAAAGGTTAACTGGGCTAGTTCCTAAAGTATTTGTATTTTCCCTAATTTAATGTTTTTGGTTAAAGATAATAAACTACCTTTTGTATTTAATGGTTGAACCTAAATTAGATGAGGGTAGAATAGATATAATAGAGTAGTAGAATTATAAAATTCATTGCATTTTAAAATTGTAATCCTTTATAGAAATCTTTAATTGCTACATATATATGTAATTAGAAGGTTGATTATGTAAGAAGCTTTTTCAAGTCTCTTAGAGAAGGATTGGAACTCAGTTCTGAATGAGGAGGGCCCCCCTCGAAAGGAGTTATAGTGAAGATACTGACCCTCTTTAGTTTAAGTGTGTTGTGTAAGTTGATTTAATTATTATTTTGATTATATAAAGTGTGATGCATGTGTGATTCATAAGTGTGAAGTATTTTTGTATTTATATTATAATAAATTCATAGTGTAACTATCTAGTGAATTCAATATAATTTCATTAATGATCAAGTTAATATATGGATCAATAATGCATATATAGTGCTAACATCCTTGAAAAGTCTACCTACCCTAGGTTGACAATTAATGTTAATTAGACTCAAGAATCTAGTATTTACTAGGTAATAATTCTACATGACTTCACCCTCTCAACAAGGCTCCCTCTTCTTCTCCCATGGCTCTACCACCTATGGTCCCTTCTCCACCTATAATTTTGTCACCCATGAACCTTCCCTCACCTCTAGATCCCTCTCTATCGATGACTCCTTCACTCATTGAAAATTTTCCACTAGTGACTCCTTCATATTCCATAGAGTCCATTCACATTCCTTCTCCTAATCATCCCATGCATGATAGTCCTCATCAGCATGATCCTTTGAGTATTCCTACATTTTCTATCAAAGATATTTAATTTAAAGTATTTTCTCAACTTTCCCTCAATATTAGTGAGGATTTGGATACCATTTGCATTCAAATTCATAGAGACTTATTAGATATAATGGATAATATGTGTGCACAAATATATCATTACTTATGAACACAAGCATTGTGTTCATACATTTATTTCTTCATTTGGATTGGACATGTACTTCAACTTTACATTTATTTATTTTATATCATTTGACATTATGTCAAATTATTATCTATCTTACATGGTGACTTTTTTTTTGCATTACATGTTGTTTATGATGTCATTCTTCCTATTATGTTCTCTTATGGATTATTTTTCATAATTACATATTTTTTATTATTGAGTCCCTTTTTCACTCATTCTTTTTCAAGATTTTTTGTTATCTTATCTCTATAAACACAAATAATTATTTTTGTGACTTGGTCATATGACCCTTGTTCCCTTTAGTCATTCCTCATTTACCATGTGATCAGTTAGAAAATAGTTCATCTCATTATAATCTCCTTTTTCTGGTCCACTTGGATCTCCCTTCTTCCCTTTTATTCCCTTAAACTAAGCATGCACATGGTTGAGATTTGAGATAACATGTTGGTTCATAGTTAAGCCTACATGTTCTAGTCAGTCATATGTTTAGATACTTAGCTTCCTTTATCCAAAGTCTAAAGCTCATTCATGTGTATCAATCTATCTCTCATTATTGGTCATTCCAAGTCCGTATGGAGGAGGAATCTTAAAATCCATAAAATATTGAAAATCCAAATCATTTAAAAAAAAGGTAATGATCTAAAGGCAACATTTAAATATTTCAAAATTTAAATCACACTAAAATATGTGATTCTAAGCATAAGTCCTCTTTCTAATCGAAGTTAAAAATCTACAACTAGCCTCATGATAGAGTCAAGGTCCATTGAGGTGTGGTAGGCTACTAGATTAGAAAAGAAGAATAAAAAAATATTTTAGTGCTACCTACTTTCTCAGGCATGTACCCAATCTTCACAGTAGATTGACATCTTTGTAAGGGGGCCTGAGGAATGGGGAACACATCATAGGAATGTAGGTCAATTTTAATTTTCCTATTCCTAAATTCTAACATGATTTGATCTTATTACCACACTTATTTTCCTACATAACTTTGTGCCTATAGCAAATAGGTATCCTCTATATATTGATAGTCACTAGTCACTTAGTGTCTTTTCATGTCTTTAGTATACCTCATATCTCCTAAGGTCTTATCATAATATTTCTAATTTATGCTTATTATATTCCCTTTTTCATTCCCTACAATCCTAATGTTTTCCCTTGAGAAATATTTCTTTGTTCATAGATCACTCCCCTAGAGATTCCATTTGTGAGTTGCAGCATAAGACCATTGATAGGACCTGGCCTTCCTCAAAAATTACCAAAATTTTCACATTATTATTCCAAACATCTAATTTTACCATATTTTAACATTTCTTCCACCTCATTAGTGTTCCCTTTATTATTTTCAGTGTAAGACCATGGATAGGACCTGGCCTTCCTCACAAAATTTTCTAATATCCAAGCCACAACAAAATTGCATATGTCAAATATGAGATAGGATGTGATTGATTATGAGTTACACACCATTGACATGCTTCCCATCTTGATTTATTATGTTTTATTCTTAATTCATTAATCTTTCACTTTCAACTTCTTATTTTTTGATTGCATGTAAAAATCCAACCACTTTTCTTATGTTTTTCATACTTCCCAACTTGAATTAGTGTGATTTATTTAAGAGAATTTTTACCAATTTTATTTATCTTTTATACTTCCCAACATGATTTAGTATGATTGATTAACTTAATTGATTTGTTTTTCTACCATTTTTATTTCATGTGCTTTCTATTTTATTACATTGTTTTCATAATTTCCAATGTGATTTAGTGTGATTTACTTGTTTTAATTTGGTGCCAATATTTTTCATGGTTTTAAAAAAAAAATCCCTCTTTTTTACCACTTTTTGGTTTGTTACATTTTTTTATTATGCATTTCCCATCATGATATAGTGTGTAGTGCATTTCTTTTTTGATTAATTATACTTTTTCAGAGACTTTTTCACCTGTTTATTTTTAACCATGCATGTGTACTACATAATACTAGAAAAGAAAACATCCAACATATATTTCTTATATAATATACAAAAAAATTAAAATACATATGATATAAATAAACATATCCATGTATCCACAACCACAACCAAAAAATAACACATAAGATCAACATCCAATTGTCAAAAAAAAATCTCTATATATATCATGTGTTTTAATACAAATAGTACAAAAATGCATCACTCCACTTCTATGGTTGGGCCCCATCATATCTATCTCATGGCCTATCCATGTTATCGATATATGTCTTAGACTATCCATCTAAATAGTACATTTTAAAGAAGTTTTCTGAGATCTTAGGCCTGCTACCTATCTATGTACATTGGCCACCTAGGCATGTACCTATCCCAACTAGATAGTGGTATCCATATGCACATATCTCTCCTAAGCTAGGGACTACCAAGTTTGTGCCTATATTATTCCAACCCCTACTAGCGGTTTTATCCCATCTCTGCATACTTGTAGATACCTCGTAGCCTCCCCTACTAGTTTTAACTAGCATGTCTAAGCTAGGGTAGATGGTACCATAGGATCATCTAATGTGGTGGGGTTGTATGGTGCCATTACCCCATCCAGAAGATCATGGTGTGCTCCCATCACTAAGGATCCCCATTTGACCTCTTCATCCATATGATCTATAAAATTTAAAATAGATAGATATCATGTCACATATACATCCTAAAATCTATCTACAATCATATACAACTAGTATTTTATATCAAAGACAAAAAATTACAACATTTATTACTTGTTCTAGTATCACCAATCATCATTTCCCTATCTACTCATCCATAGATCATGGTCTCTCCATCAGCTCATCCCCTAATCACCTCATCCATAAGATACCTCCCAATAAAATCAAGCCCCAGAGTCACCACCCATGCATGTCTTAGGCCTCTACTCAAAAGTGCCTTTATAGACCAACTTTTCCCTGGTCTAACTAATGAGTCATTTTAAATGACCACCCTCTATGATCTATCTCATAATTGGCATCTCCATCAATGGTATGACTGAGGTGGTCATCATTCCTATTGTGGTATCATTTTTGGTACCTATAACATCCCTACATCCATGTCCATTCCCTTTATAATTATTGGCTATCATGCTTGACTAGTCCATGGTCTCACACATCACTATCTGATCTCTAGTCTCTTGACAAACACTCCTCCTCCTCTCCCCCTCATCTCTCTTGCATGTTGAGCCCAAAATGTAGGAACCATTATATGAGCCATTAGGTGAGGGAGTTTGAATTTACCTAGCAAGCATACCACTAGATGTGACTCTAACTACTAGGTGTAGTGTCTTATTAATAATACTCATAATAACCCTAGCACCATACTCACCCAAATCAGCTAAACTATTGTAATGTTTTCATAAAGATACCAAATAATATCTCCTTATGTGACCATCTATAATACTAAAATGTAGGGCACATCTCATACCACCTAATCCTTTTTCCACCTCATTACTTGATGTAACTAATCATCGACCACATAGGGAAACCTAGCTAGATGATACATCAAGAGCCTCTCATATATCCAAGCACTCAATAGTACCACTAATCCCATGGTATTTTAACTTTTAGATAACATCCTATACATATCATACATAATCTAAACCTAGATGATATAACCCAATTCATAGAGTGCCCCTTGATCTAATATAGATTGACATAAGGCTATTACATATAATGGTACCTTACCAGTTGAATTCTGACATAACACTCATGTTGTCACAAGCCCTATCATATCCTTTTGTATATCTATAATATATGTAATATAAACATCAAAAAAACTCACCCTCAATCCTAGGTAAATCTTATCCAAGCACCTTTCCCACTAGGCTAGTTCTTATCTCTCCTCTTGTTCATCTGGTGTCCCTATGATCATCAGTGTACCCCCTATAGGAAGTCTAAGTAACATGTGGGCATCTTACAAATTGATACCGACCTTTATGGTATCCCCTTCCACCACCCATCTAAATGTGTTGGTCAAATGATCCTAGGATCCTAAGAACATGACTACAAGATCAGCATTCAGTAGGATCCATTATACCTCTATGATGCCTCCCAATCCCAATGTAACCAATCTAGCTCTATCTACATCCATCAAGCACTTCAGTAGATCTGATAGCAATTATGCATCCATTAATTACCAAAATATTTGGTGTCTCTACAAAATATAAAATAATAAAATATGTATTAGACCTCCATGTCATTCATAATCAAATTTTATTCTTTCAAAATTCACAAAAAAAATTAATTCTACCTTAATTATTCATTTTTTTACCACTTTAACCTATTCTTCAACTACATCAGCCATTTTAGTACTAATTTGGCCACCCTATGGATTAATAGTACTACATCAGTGCCTTCTATCATTGCATTACTATATCAGCCACTTAGAAAATAACTAAGTTAGCCATATATACCTCAGACTTAAAAAACTAAGCTAGCCTTCTTTTTCCTCAGTAGTACTATATCATCCAATTAGAAAACATACTAATTTGGTCACTTAGTTTATTTTTGACCCATTTCCTTAACCAAGTTAGCCATGTATTACTAAGTCAACCCACTCAATTTTTTGTCTTCTACCAAATCAATTTGGTCAACCTTATTCTTTCACTGTAGTGACTTTTTGACCAATTACCATAAATGCCTTGGGCATTTATTGCTCTAACTTCTTCCTACCCAATATCCTGTTTGACCCCTAGTATCCCTAAAAAATTCCTAGGGTTCATTATGTTATCTATATTTTACATAATTATAATTTTTTTTATAAAACACTCAATTTCAAATAAAAATGCTAAAATTTTTGAAAATTTTTAGTTGCTTATCTGTGTTGCACTCACTACAGCTACTATGCATCCTCCCCATCTTAGCTATCATCTCCTCACCATCCTATCTCTTTTGACTCTTAATAGGTCTCTTAGAGATCTATTTTTATCAAAATAATGAATAAGAGAAAATGAATTCTTTTTCAACCCATTTATATTTACTATTCAAAATTATTTACCCTTCAAAAATTTACCATCAAATTTCTTATTTTAATCATATCTTTATTTCTGCTAACTTCTTTTTTGAACCATAAAAATTTATGGAATCTTGTCATCATAGAGAAAATTTTTAACTATTATATGCCTATGTTACAATTTTTTATTTTTATTTCTATTTTTCACTAATCATTATAGGTTCACTTAATATTCCTCACCTTGGACACCTTCACATTTCCCACATCTCCTTTTTTATCTACAACACTAAGGTAAGTAAAGGTATGTATTTTTTTAATTCTATCCTTACATTAATCTTATTTGATATTTATTTAATTTTACTTAGCATCAGTGTTATTTGTCATCATGCTCTTTTCGTAAAGCACCATCCCCTATTGAATTACATAACACATGATTAGCTTGGAATGGGGCATATGTATACACATAATATTTTCAAACTTTTATCAATTAATGACACTCTTTATCTTGTAGGAACCCATCAAGTCTCAATCTATATGATTACATGCCCTAAGGGGTGCATTTAAAAATAGGTGGGTAAACCATCGGTGCTTCTTAGGATTATTTTCCCTTTTTCCACTTTTTATCTACACACTTGTCTCCTAAAAACCATTCCCCTAAGCTTTGCCTCCTACACTCCTCTAGTCTTTTAGCACCTTCATTAGCCCTTTTCCTAACCTTAACCCCTTTTTGATAGTTTACATGACTATTTAAATTATTTCAACATTGTGTTCTTATTGATAAAACTTAATAAGGGTCTAGGTCAGCCCTTATCTAACCTAGTATGTGACCTAGTGAGTTTTTGTCAATTATGAGACTAGGTCAACTGGGTCAACCTTGTCAACCAAAACTATTGTAATGGTTTAAGGTCATATCCACCTATATAAACATAATATTATTGCCATTTTTAAGAGAATAAAATAATTAAGATATATTATGCATCTGCTTATCCACCATTCTACTTGAAGAGCAAGATTAGAGTTTCATACTTTCTTTACAGATATGGATCTTGTCTTGTGGAGAAGTATTTTAGATGCATTGATAGGTTGTATATCCTATATTTGGTTTATCCTTGTCATCCTTACATACCATAACAACCTATTTTAAATCACCTTGGACAAGGGAGAGATTGAGGCTCAGTGGGTTCATCTTCAAAGGTAAGTATTCCTAACTTTGTTCCTCTGTAAGAGTAGATAGATATACATTTATACTTATCCTCCATACACTAGGATTTATTTTACATTGACATGAGTATATGTCTTCTATGCATGTTTAATTTTAGTGTTTATTACCCTCACTTTGTGATACAAGCTTTGGTGAACACTAGATTAGATTTTTGTTTTACTTATTATTAGTTTAGTGAATATGAAAACATAGGATCTAGTTAGGGTTACTATATCATTTTACTTGACTTGAGGCTTTGAAACCCTCCCTAGTGATATTATTTATGGTAAGAGATATCTTGATTAGGTCTATTGGATCCATATTAGTCATGACCTTGATTATCTAATGTATCCCCAATCAGAAGTGTAAGTAGGATCTATCTTCTCCAAGCTAGGATTTATTTATAGATATGATACATTTATCATTACATGCAAAAAAGAGTTTGGGATAGTTTCCTCTATGGGTGCATACCACCTCAAGATTTGAATACCTTGACACAATATTAGAAATTAGTAAAAAAATTATGAATAAATGGGAGATGCACAAGCTTTCTTCTATCCTCATAATGTCATAGACCCAAGAATTTATCCAAGAATTGTAGAATGAAATAATACCCATGAGGCATGGAATACCTTAAAAATTATTATCAAGGATCCATTAAAGAAAGAGAATAAAATCTCCAAACCCTTAAAATTAATTTTGAGAATGTCATATTCTGAAGGAGTTGGAGATTATGCATAGGGTAAATGATTTAGTTCATAAAAAGAGGGTTTATGAAGAAATTATACAAGGTAATTTTATAGTAAGAAATATTTTTAAATATTTATGCCAAATATGGCTTCATATTGTGATCACTCTTTAAGAGTGTAAAGACATGAGTATTATAAGTTTTAATGAGTTATTGAGTTCTCTTTTGTCTCATGAAGACAAGATGAAACTATATGCTAGAGATCTAAAACATAGTTTAGAAAAATCACTAGAATGAAGGTAAGGACCAAAGAGAAAAATAAAAATTATAATAAAAGGAGTTTAAAATACTCAAAATTGGGCTATGTCTATAGGTCTACTGAAAGGCTAAACAAATCAATTAAAATGAAAAAAAATTGCATTTCTTATATCAAAATCTCCAAATAAAGGACTCCCAATCTGTAAAAAAGTGTTTGATGTCATCTAAGAAATTTGGCTCTAGATCTGACTTTGGCTCTTCTAGATTATCTTTTTCTAGTCTCTCCAAAATGAGAGGATACACAATTTTATTGTAATGTATCATAAATGTCTTTGTAATGGTTTTTATCCTATAATTTCTACTTTGGCAATATAGACATACAAACTTACATTTTCTCCCAATATGGGGCTTAAATTTCCCTGTAATGCCTTTAAAATGTATATATAATAGTTTATTGGATTCAATGTGCTAATATTATAATATCAAACATAGAAAAGTTGACTTATCCTCTTGTTATCCTTTACGAGTGTTTAAATCTTACAATCTTTCTTCGATTATTCTTATTTATAAGGGATTAAAAATTACAAGATTTGTTTTCTATCTTTAATTATAATATTGAGCCTTTTGCATTTTTTCCAAGTCACTTGACTTATGGGTTAAATAATTATCCATTTTGGATAGGGTTATGTATTCAAATTCCCTTGTAAAAATGCCTCATATCCTTTAATTTTAGCAAGAAATTCAAAAATTAAGGGATAAATAAAAAGTCTTACATTTGGTTTGCCAAATATGGCATAACTTGTTCTTGGGCCTTAAAAATAGGCCAGGTGGGGTGAGTGGTTGAGCCCCACTCTAAATACCATGCATTAACTCATGAGGAGTTTCTTTTAAGAGATAACAATCTAAAGTTGTTTAAGAGAACATCTTCATCTCTTGTAACTTAGTCATGAGACCATGTATTACATGGAACTTGCCTTGGAACTCATAGAACTTTGTGGATATTTTTTAATTCCATCTTGAAGGATATGATTGGTCCATGTGTTAAGTTGTACAGGTCTAACCAACTGATGGTGTCAACACTATGTTATTTTTTAATGTTTGTTTCCACCTTCAATAGGCCATAACTTTCACATATGATGTCCATTTTACCTCATTAAAATTTCATTGGAAGTATCTCAAAGAGCTATTTGATGTGCAGATAGTTTTGAGAAGATTTGAGACCATCTAATTTGGTTACTAGTGGAGATCCTCTTGTGTCACTCCTCCCCACTAAAAATATTTTGGACCACTAAAATTTTGATTCATTCCTCTTTTATGTAAATAACAACCTCTTCATATAACTCATCAAGTAATTCAAGAGAAAAATCAATATTAATAACTATGCTCACCTTGATTCATGATCATAGGAGGCTAACTTCATTTCTCTCTTAGAGGTTGACAATCCAAACTAATACCTACAAATACGGGTTAAAAAAAGAGCTCATGACTCCCTCTCATCTATATAAAATGATATTCTCTTAGCCACTTTAATGCACTACTTGTAGGCTAAGTTGAATCTTTCCCATTAAGTGATGTTTTTTGCATTCTCCTTGCTGCTCAACATTCTAAATAAGGGAAATTTTCATTACATAATAAGTGAGTGGTGTTATAATAGGTCATCATTTGTATAATTTTCTTTATTTGGGTTTTAAAATCAAATATAGCATACATGGATTATAAACACAATTTCATTTACAAAAATTGTTTGAATTTGGGTCTTTACAAAATGTGCATATAATAATTACACATAAATTAAAAGACATATTTCAATGAGATAAAATGAGTGCCAACATATTAATATGATACAAAAATGTTTTTTTATGAGTTATACTCACTATGGAAGCACTTCTCATGTTGATTTCATGCCACTTCATCTCCCTCTTGGAATTACACTTTAGCTTACCAACATGTCTCTCTACTACCATCTAACTTGGAGAGCCTTATTTTGGAGTTATATTTAATGGATTGTATATTTACCTATCTTTCCAAATTTTAAAAAGGTGGTAATAAAAACATGCTAACATAAATGTCAACATGAACATGAGAATACAAAATATAAAATGATATAATTTGTTATATTGGGTTTTTCATAATATGATTCTCATATTTGGATGGTTTATCCATATTAACCTTCAATGTGTGATATACATCCACACTTTTTTATACACATGAGGTTAGCTTCCTTCATACCTATTCAATAATTAAAACCCAATAAGTGATTTGGAGGTGCTACATAAGCATGTTAAACCAAAACTCTGCTATGCAAATATGTTATCCATGAAATTAAATAATCTCTTACCAATCCATTCTAGTGGATTTTTCTCTTTGATTTGTTCCCTCCTGATGGAATATTCAATGGATAGGTGAGATTATTCATGGGATTCCTCTTGGACTAATGGTATTAAACTAACTCTTTCATGTTCTACATCTTTCTTTGTTGGGATTTGATCAACCTCTTTTTTTGTAAGTGCTTGCACAACTTCTTCATGCATGGATTCTTGCAAGTATTTTTAAAAATTTATGGATGAAATTTCCAAAAACATTTAACACAATGACCACTCATATTAAAATGAGATCAATAATTATTTCCCACTTTCTTGGACATTAATCCCTTCTTGCCATTCTCCATATTTTGACTTGGAGAGTAGTATTTACAATGAGCCTCTTTCCTCTTAAAGGACATGGACTTATTTAGGATGGAATTTCTCTTCCAACACATAATCACACAATGGTTATTAATTCCTAAAAAATAACATGGATGTTCATACCAAATTATTTGTGTTTCAAATCCATTCTTCTCATAATCAAAGGAAACATTGGAGTACTTATACTTGCCATACCTTTTAGGGTTTTCCCTTGTGCAAGTATGATAACAGGAAGATGTGTTACCTCCTCCTTTAGTATTTTCATCTATTTAGATATTATTTTCATTATTTATATATGTTTTTCCCATGATTAAAATGTTATAAATTTCTTGATTTCAACTTTCACTCACCATCATGGAGTGACGGTGTGTCATCTCCTCATATGGGTTGTTATTGTAGATCTAGTAGATTGATCTAATATTTATTAGAATAATATCTTGATTCAGTTGTCTTATAACATTCTAAAACTTCTATTTTACTACTATCATATCCCAAACTAGCATAACAAGGTCTTTCCTTAACTTGTATGGGATTAGTAATTCCTTAGCCATAGATTCCAAGACCCTTTGCATCAAAACCCATCTTAATTAACAACATGAAGACAATACCCCTAGTATCTTTATCAAATTCATCAAAAAATCATATATATATATGGGAAGAAATATAATATGATGAAATACTTATTGTGCATACCTCAGTCATGATTTCTACATCTGTGGTAGAGGATGGTCTCCTTTGCATGGTAAACTCGTATTTCTATTCCACTCCTTAAGCATTTTGGTACTTTTCTAAAATCTCTTCTTTGGCTTTAAAATCTTTTTTAAACTCTTAAATTATTCCCATGAGACATTCTCCTTATAACATCACTCGATCTCTTAGTTCTTGTATCTTAACCTCTAAAAGTTATAATTTTTATCTTAATGCAATTTTTTCCTACTGAATCAATTAGTTTATGCTTTCAAGCTCCTGAAGCCTTTCTCTCTTTATATTTTTCCCCATATTTATACTTTTATAACCAAGAAACATTCACTTCCAAATTATAATTTTCAAAAATGGAAGAATCTAAAGTGAAAAAGGTGTTAGCAAACCCTTTGGAAAACTATTTTGATACCAAACTTGATTCATAAAGGTTAATTAATGTAACTACTCACTAATTCATCTATTTTATATTATTATGACAAATTTCTCAATTTCCCACCTATTTATATGAAAATTTTCTTAAAAAATTAAAATTTAGTATTTAAAAACTAAAATTAAAAATAAGTACTAAATAATAGAGATAATCCACAAACTAAGTTGATAATGGAGTTTAACCAGAATTGAGCTACATCTTTGGGTCCATTCAAAGGTTGAATTGATCAATTAAAATAATTCAAAAAATTTATTTCTTACATCAAATTCTCCCAATAATGAGCTTTTAATCTACAAACAAGTGTATGATGTACTCTATGAAGTTTGGATCTATCTCTAGTTCTTCCAAACTATATGTTACTTATCTCTCCCAAATGAGGGGTTACAAAAGTTTGTTGTAATGTATCTCAAAGGTATATGTAATGGATCGTGGCATATAGACATACATACTTGTTTTGTTGCCTAATAAGGGGTTTAAAGTTACTTGTAATGTCTCTAGGAGGTCTACGTATTGGGATATTGGCCTTCAATGTGGTACTTATATAATATTAGACATATAAAATTTGCTTTCTCCTGTTGTTCTCCTTTACAAGAGTTTAAATATTACAATCTTTCTTATCTTTTTCTTCTTTACAAGGGATTAAATATTATAAGCTTTATCATCCATATTTAATTACAATATTGAGCCTTTTATAGTTTTTCCAAGGCCCTTGATTTATGGGTTAAATCCTTTCACATTTTTCATAGGGTTAGAGATTCAAATCCCCTTGGAAAAATGACTCATATCCTTTGTTTTTAATAAAAAATCCTAAAATTAAGGGATAAATACAAATTCTTGCATTTAGTTTGCAAAATATGGCATAGCTTGTTGTTATGCCTTAAAACTAGGCCTAGTGGGATGAGGGGGTCAATCCCCACTCCAAATCCCATGCATTAACTCATTAGGATTATTTTTAAGCACTTTGGATAATGTTTTATCCCAATTTGGTGGGGATAACAATCAAATATTTTTTAAAAGATAAAATTCATCCCTTGTAACTTGGTCATGAGACCATGTATTACATGAAACTTGCCATGGAAATTATATATTTCGGTGAAGCTTTGTGAATGCCATGTTTAAGGCTATGATTGGTCTACACATTAGGCCATACAAGTCTAATCAGTTGTTAATGTTAGCACTATGTTATATTTCCCCCAATTTATTGTCACCTTCAATAGGCTGTTACTTTCACATACAGTGTATGTTTGACCTTGTTCAAATTGCTTTGAAAGGTTCTCAATGAGATATTAAATGTGTAGATAGTTTTGGGAAGATTTGAGACCATATAATTTGGTCTATATTGGAGATCCTCACATATCACTTTATATGGGAAAAATGATCAATGACTGAAACTTAATGCTTATTTTTTGGAAATTTTTATGGCAATTGTCATAAGACCAAGATATCGCAACTTTAATAAGTGGTTATGACTCTAGAAAACAAAGACATGTAATGTGTGTTTCAAAAAATTATGCATTGTATGTTTTGATTTTTGGTTTTCTTATTCATATTGGTTACTAGAACAAACATCATACATAGTTTATTACAAGTTACGAACTTAAAATTAGTTACAAGTTCACATTATTTGCCATTACAAGTTGACATTAATTTTATGTAATATGATGGAAGGAAACATTGTTCTTAAAAATAAAAATGATATCCTTCTAGATGTAATTATATATTTAAGTATAAATAGTTTTCTCTTGTGGTGATGTAATAACTATTATAAAATACTTAATTATTCCATGGAATAAGTATTGTGAACAAAATGCTTTAAGAAATGCTTAGAATAGATGAGATCCAAGAACGATGAAAAAACATACCATCAACTTCAACATATCATATTTAGTTGAATTATTTTTTGATGACAGTGACTTATTCAACATTGTATTGAAGGGAATATTATAAAATTATATGCAAAAATATTCTCACAACAAAATGTGAACACATATATATAATACATAAAGGCATACAAAATGTGAACATAATATAATGTTGGGTCAATGCCATATAAGCATACAATGCCAAAAAATGTGTACATTATCATACATACATACAAAAAAGTACATCATATAAGACATACCATAGTCATAAAACAAACTCCCTCTCTTTTCCTTGCTCAAAGAAGGTTCTCCCTCAAATGCCTTGCTCATAGATGGAGATCCCTGACATGCCTTAGATTCCTCTAAGATTCGATTGCAAGTCCTATGCTTGTAGATTGTTATTAGTTGAACTTGTTTATATAGAAATATTATTACAAACATTACATAATAATCATGAAATCAAGTTCAAAATTTAATTTTAAAATGATAAAAAAAACTATTTAAACATGCACTTACTATAGTCTCATGGTCAGACTTAATTTGATTATGATTCTTAATGGGTTCAATGTAAGGATGTGCCTCACACACAGGAGTGTGAAGGGAGAAATATGATGAGTTATTTCCCTACTAATCATCTCAATAAAGATATTATATGTCATCTAATAGCCTTACACATATAATACATTCACATTAGTTATAACAAAAGTATAGATTAAAATTATTAAAACAAATATATATTTACAATTCAACATTATAAGTTAACATACCTCAATGAGTGGTTACACATATGAAATTGTAGCAACAATGCCTAAATATGTTCCTACCCATATCAATGGAGGATTATCCACTATGATAATCAACTAAACAAATAAAATGTTATTTTTAGTTCAAAATATTTAAAATGTACATGTATACAAAGTATAATATTAATGAAAAATTACCTATGTATATGTAATAGGTTGGTTGAGTAAAAATAACATAGGCACTAATATATGACTCAAAATTGGTTTGTGTAAATGTTAGGACCATCTCATCCTACAATATAAAAAATTACAATTATATTAATGAAATTTCTATGTAAATTAATTATTGTATTTTAAATACAAATATATCTAAAATTTAACATGTCAAATATATAAGATACCTATGTATGTGAAGTAAATGTCTCCACACCAAATGTATGTGTCAAAAATTCATCTATCAAAACCATTATATATATCCCCCCCCCAAAAAACACTAGCATCCTCATCTAAAGTTCCACTACATATAGTGACACAACATCTACAATGGTATACTTGGGCATCATTAACACTAGCTTCAGTGTCAGAAAGCTAAACGAGGGTGTTGGTAACCATATCAATCTCATGCAAAATGCCAATTTTTATAACATACTTAGTTGTAGAGGGGGTTGTCTTAGGTTGATGTGACTTTTAGATAATGACTCTTATAGTTTGATTAAGTGCACGACATGCCCCTATTTTATCTTGTGTAAAGCATTTTCCTCAACCCTAAAATTCTAAGTGGTCAAAACAATTAGGAATTTAATTGAGTATAAAATAATAATAGAGGTTCCTCAAAAAATACAAAGTAACCTCATGGTTTTTATAAGGTGCATAATCAAAGATCATCCACCATTGGTCCCTAAAATTGTCCATTATCAAAGGATGTTGGCACAGATAGATTGGGAAACATTTGCATGATAGGTGATCTTTTTTTCCATGATCTACCTCCCATCATTTTTGAAAAAAAATCAATGAATCATCTCTACACATCATCTTCTATAGCTCATTCAAGAACATCCCAACAACATTACCAAAATGTTGGCTTACTTTCCTATGTGTAAACAAACTATTTGCACCATTGCTCTTACCCTAATACTAAGTAATCACCATTATTTTATATCATGCAATCAAGGTCCATACTCTCTAGAGTTATATCTTACTATTGAGCATATATGATGATATTTTATGACAATTGTATACATATCATAGATTTTATGCTTTCACGGTCCATACAAATAAATGTTAAATATTTTAAAATAACTCTATTCTCTTTTTTTACTATAAATTTAGGATCATCACATGTGATTAATCATTAGGGGAAAAGGAAATATAGTGAAATTACTTCAGTGTTAAATTTTATAAATTTTTAATTTAAAATTTTATTCCAAAAAATTCATAAATTAATTAATTGAGATATTAATTTAAAATTTGTATTGTTGTTATTATTATTATTATTATTATTATTATTATTATTATTATTATTATTATTATTATTATTATATTATTATTATTATTATTTAGAGTTTATTAATTCAGTAATTAATTATTATGGTTATCTTAATTACTCTAAAAATTAAAGTTTTTAAGGTTAAAATCCTAATTTTGGAGGGATTATTTTATATTATTAATTTGATTTAACATTTAATGATTTTTGAACTCAGTGTCACATTGAGTTATGAATTTATATTATTAAAAAAAGAGGTAGACACATTTTCAAAATTTTGGCAATGACTATCTTAGAATTTAATACCGCATGTAACCATTAGATATCTACCCTATTTAAATAAGTTCAGGTTTATTATTATGACATAATTACTTTTGTCATAATGATGCATCACGAGTGGTGATCCAAGATGTAGAGAAAAAAAGAACACCATTGTTGCAAAAAACTTAAGATTATTTGATTACATATATATTTTTTATATGATTATTCTGACATTTTTTTTAAGTTTTAGATATATATTGTAATAACATGTGATGAATTTAAATATTTATTTTGAGATGAGTGATTTCAAGAATAAATTTCATAATCTCTCACCTCAAAAGGTGGCATACATTCAAAAATATTCTATATTTTTCAAAAATTTACTGAATTGAGCAAAGATTTTTAAAATAATAATAATAAATGAGAAAATATTGAGAAAAATATGTTTCAAGATTAATAAAATTGATAAAATTTTAGACAATTTGATCAAATTAAAGGCACACAAAATGGCTAGATGAAATTTATCTATTTTACTAATCAAGAAATGGAATAGAGTTATCATGACTTACTCTAAAATTTCCAATTGAAATGTGTTGGAAGGTATTGTTTTTTGGTTAAGGCCACATGGTTCACATAAAAATATGTGTACTCATTCTTATGATTTTTTTTTAAATTACTATATTCACATTGATTTGATATGTCATTGATTACTTGTGGGAAAGTGGCCATCACTTACTAGTATACCAGGGTTGGAAAAACAGTCAAAGTGTAGGTAAAATTTTATTCTAATGTTTCATCCTTATTTTATTAGGTAAGTCAAGGTATGTACTTTTTTTTTTTTTTTTGATGCACACATGAAATCACATAAATTTCACATAAAAAGTAGACATTATTTATACATGTAATTTTGGTACAAAGTTTAATATTTAAATGTTTTTAGTTTCATTTTATGTAGATTGATCATTGTTTTGAATTAGTATCTTATTGGTGTTTTTGGCTTATTGGTTTTTTTAGTATTTTATTCTTATACTATTTATTCTTCTTCGTGTGTGCATGTATTATTCCATTTATTGTATTTTTATTTTTTATTTTACCTTGGAGGCCCTTTTTTTTCCTTGTGTCATATACCTTTTACCTCTTTGGGTGACATGACCCTGTTTAACAGTATTCATTTCACTTGTTGTTATGGTTTAGTTATGAACAATTCAAGACATAATTTTTTGGATTACAATGGTGATACGGTTATGTGATCTATTATTGATGATTGTTTAGATAGTTATTTGTGTATGGGTATATTTTTGAGTTATTGATTAAAACTACTATGAGTAACAACTTAAACCCAAATGTACAATAACATCACAAGGAGGGAAACAAAGGAATAATTAGTAATTTAAGAATCAAAACTTACCATCACCTTATTCCTTGTAGCTTCTCTCCAATATTTTCCAACTGATTTCAATGCAATTTGGTTTGCATGTGGATTGCTTACTATTATCTTCACGATGACTCTAATGGCTTCCTTGGGTGGTTGAATGGATTGCAAGAGTATAAGGATGATATAAGATAGTTGATATAAGAGTATATGCAAGGATCATGGATTTTTTATTAGCTTGGAAATTCCCCGATCATGTATTTTTATAGGATGGTGGAGGGAGTTTAATGGGAATTTTTAATTATTTAGAATCCTCTAGTTTGAGAGAGTTCTAGAATCTTAGAGAGGTTTTTCTAGATCTAGATACTTCTAGGTTATTTTAGGGTATAATAGGGATTAGGTGGGGATTAAATGAGTATAAGGTTAATATGGATATAGGATATGCTAGGGTGGTAGGTTAGTTAGGGGGTAGTTGAATAAATATGAAATTTTAATTTACAAGTGAGCTAGTGGGTAGTTAATGAGGTAAGATTAATGATTAAGTGGGCTTGTTAGTAGGATAATTATGTGATTAATTGGTCATAGGGGATTTATAAAGGTTTATGTGGTGTAAAAAATATTTTAATAGTAAATAATATTTTAATTAATTGACTAGGAGTTATGGTTATGGGATAAATTAGCAAGATTGATATAATAATTAAGGCAAGCAGATTTAGGTGCATATATTTTCTCCCTCTTTGAAAGGGCACTGAAAGTGAGTGAAAAGGGAAGAGTAATGATATTTCAAATAAAAATCATATCATGAATAGGTTAGAAAATTATTTTAGTAGTCATGATAGACATGATGCCCCCTTGAGGGGACATGCAAGGAGGAAATGAGTCAGATGGCCACTTGAAAAGAAATTCCAAAGGTAGGATAAGACCAAGATGATGAGGAGTTGGGGTGACCCAAGTGTTAATTAAGTTGTGATTGGGATGCCCCAAGAATAATTGATTATGGGATAAAGTTACTTAGCCTCAAAATATAAGTCCTAGGCAATGACCAATGCCTAGGAGGAAAGGAGTTTGATTGATAAATTCCCAAGACATCAACATTATTCAAAGAATGGAGAGATAGGGTAGGCTATGAGCCAATTATAATTCCCAAGTAAGGACATATGTAAGGGATAGCCATAGGTTGGTAAAGGATATTTGATAAGTGATTAGGTATAATAGAAAAATTTAAAGACTATGGCTCAATATGATTTAATAGATCTCAAGTGACCCATAGGTAACAGGACAGGATCAGTTGTCAGTAGTATTCAAGCTATCCTTAGGCACTAAAAAAGTGGCCAAGTGTTTCCTACATAGTCTTAAAGACCTCAAGCTAATGTAGTTTTGACTCAATATTTTTAGATGTGGAGTGGGGAGCACAAGGACATACCCTGAAAAAGAATTTTGGAATGATTTAGGGATGATGATGATAATATGAATACGTGTGATAATAAGATGTATAAAGGTATTCAGGGGTCAAAATTAGTTGATTGGGTAAGAGGGTATAGTGAACGAGGGATAAATAAGGTGAATAGGTAAAAATGGGGGAAATTAGGGGTAAAATAGGAAAAAAATTGGATAAAAAAGTTATTTTGACTTTTATCTATAGTGAAATTATGTTATAGAGATAAAGACATAACTCCCCTTCCTCACCCATCACACTACAAGGAGAGAGTCTGGGAGTACTAAAGGGAAATCAACATAGGACCACTGGTGAGTACTCTATCCCTTGGAATTTATTTCATTTAGTTCATTTATGTCTGGTAAAGGCAATACCACCATTTGAAGCATTACCCCTAATTGTGGTATTGTTGCCACAAACTATGGTATTACAACTATAAGTTATGGTTTTAAAAAATTATAAGGGGGTAACCTACATTTTTAAAATACCACATTAAGTGAAAGGTGCATTTATAATATCATAGGGGGTGAAGAGTAGTTTTTAAAACCACGTGATTTGAAATGTGGTTTTTCAAAACTACAAGTTTTGAGTGGTGATATTGGTAAATCTATGAGTTAGGGCAAAGTCAGGACATGTGGTATTGATGAAGATGAAAGTTAGGTTAGTTAAGAGGTTATGAAGATAATGGAGGGTGGGTAGAATAAATGAGGGTGTGAAATGGATAATGGGATACAGGATAGATGATTTAGGTTTGGGTGATTATATGGGTAAGTTAATAGCTAAATTAGATGGGTGAAAAATTTAGTTAAGAGGGGTAATTAGCTAGATAGAATAGATTAGTTAGAAGGGATGATTTTAATGGATAGTTGGATTAGCTAGATAGGTAGTGAAATGGTGGATAGATAGGTAGGTAATACTCAGATGGTAATGGGTAGGCTAAGTAGGTGTGATTATATTTTCAAGGGTTATTGGGTTAATAGGATGTTTATTGGTGTAGGAGGACTTAGGAGTGTTGGTGTCTAGGTTACACCATCCAGTGGTACTATATGATATACATCAATTGACACTAGAATACTATGAAGTGATCAAGATGGTGGGCCTCTATTTCATTGATATGATGCCAATGGTGTAGATTGATAGGTCATTGCTTATAGCCCTAGTAGAGATATAAAATTTAGAGACTAGTACATTCCACTTTATGATTGGGGAGATGATAGTGAAACTAGAGGATGTACTATAGATTTTATAGCTCCTAATGAGAGGTGACAAGATCCATTGGAAATCTCATAACTTGAGTGTGATTGTGCATAGACTATATGGGTAGTTACAAATTGGAGTATGATATTCCTAGGTAGACATTGACAGAGCCTTGAGAGAGGGAATGATTGATAGGTTGATACTTGTGGTGATATCTCTTATTACTGCTATACTCTTACCAGATAAGAGTGGGAATTGGTTCCACATTTGGTTGGGAGATGTGATGGCTGACATGGTTCAATATTACTATGTTTTTACTTGGGGATTTGTGTTACTTTCCCATATATAGAGAGAGATAAATATGGGTGCCTATAAAGGAGTAGTGAGCCTATATCCCTCCCTACTATTGTAGATATGGAGTTGGGAGCACATCACTATAGAGTGTGAACTAGTAATTTGACTAAGAAGAGGAGATTAGTATGGTGTTAGTGACAAAATGCATAATTTTTTTGATAAAGAACACAATAAGCTAACACCTTCATGCCTAGTTATTAGGGTGAGCTTAGTAACAAAAACAAATGACAAAAACAACTAAAATGTAAGGAAAAACACAAGAATTCCTTCACCTTCCTTAGATGCTCCAAATGCCTTTGTAGTAGTGGCTTACTCAATCTTGTGCTCATGAAGTCCTTGGCAATGGAAGTTTGTCTACCTCCATCTCTTCTTGGCACCTTTGGCTTGTGGCTTGACTTAGCTTGAAATCAATTTAGCATGGTAAAACTAGTTACATGAAGCTTTTATAACCAATCCTACATTATAACTTTGTACAAATTGAGCTTTTGAAGATATTTGAGCAAAATAACTTTTCACCAAAATAGCTTAAAAATGATGTTCATGGCCTCTTTATTTATAGATTTTTGAGATTGATCAAAATCAACCTAAACCATCTATCTCAAGATTGAGATGTGTGGATAAGGATTAATCCATTTATGCAATTAAAATTGATAAATAGGTTCATTAATATTTGGGATAGAGGAGTAATTAAGAGGTATGGAGGGCATTGATGAGGCATGGGAGGCAAGAATCCTAATATTTATGGCATTTATGGCCTAAAGATGTCTTCCCAAGAAATGAGGTCACCTGATGACACAAATATTCAATATTCATTTCCAAAAATAAGTATTCAACAAGTTTCCATATAATTCTTAATTAGGCTCTAATTTGGTTTAATTAGTTATTAAGCATGATTAAGCACTTTGTGTACAAATTACTCAAATTAATCAGAATACCTTTTTATTGGTCCAAAATTTGATTGGATTGGAATTGGAAGTCAATGTCAGATGTGTTGGATCTGTATTCCCATTTAGGATATTCCCAACAACAAATAACAAAGGCATGTGTCTCATGCAATAAATTTGATAGAAAAGAGCAATCCAGAGCACCTAGGTGCAAAATTAGCATTTTGACTCAAAATGATCTGATCAAAGTTAGCTAGCCCATAAATTACACTACCCCATTTAAGGATATATTAATCAAAATTGGCACTTGAATATGTCAATTTCAACTCATTTAGCTTGTTTTAGTGTTTTTAATCCAAATTATGCATTTTGGTGGAAATTGGTCAAATGTTTGGTTGGAGGTTATCGGTGGCTAGATTTAGGTGTCTATAGTTTGCCCCTATATGGGAAGATGTTATAAACCATAGGCAAACTAATGTCTTCTCAAATAATGAGAGATGGCATGTATGATAAGAAAAAGATGATGATTGAAGAACAAAGCTCTAAATGGTTTTGAAAAGCCTATGATGATGCCCCCTCGAGCTAGTGGTCATCAGATTTTTTGATGGGCAGTCCCTCAAAAATAAATAAGAAGAAAGGTGTAAATTAACCTGTGGTTGAAGGTTAATCCAAATAATAAAAATTCTTGCATGCATTGATTTAAAAAGGATGTTGATTTTCCCAAAGGTGGTTATAATCAGGAATAAAAATCATAATAATGATTTGCCTATAGGTAGTTATAATCATTAAGTAGACCTAGATTGGTTAAAGATGATTATGCCCCAATTAAGTATGATTAGCAAGCATAACTCAAGGATATAACCGAGAATATAGATTAAATATGAGTGGGTGTAAAGTGATGAAAGAGATAGATATAGGAATAAGATTGATCAGTGTGAATGATTTAATTGTACTTGATAATTGTCAGGGGAGAAAATACCTACAACAATCAATATGCTCTGATACTAACTGTTAGGTGAGCCCTTATCCAATGGAAGCACAATTGATTACTTTCTTATAAGCAATTAAACACGAAATTATACCAGAATGATAAAGTAACTAGAAACTTGAGACAGCAAAGAATTTGAGAGACAATACACACTCTTGTATTAAATATTACTAGAAAAAAATACAATAAGGAAGATGCCACTTCTTCCTCCACCTCAAAGGCTTGCCACACCTCAAGACCTTCTTCCCTCTCTCTCTTGCTCAACACAAAACCAACTCTACAACCTGAGTTGCTATCCCTCCTTGAATGCTTCAGTTGATCTCCTTGACCTTACACCCGTAAATCTCCTTGATCTTGCTTGCTTCAATGCTTTACTTGCCTTCTTGATTATTACAATACATGCCTTATGGGTCTTTAAAAAGAATCCCATGCTTACAAAAATAGAAATCTAACTACAATAATTAGACACACAGCTCGTGACTATAATTAGTCATTTTACATGTAAACACTCGCTTCACTTAACTGACTGTTTGTCAACAGCAGTTCCAAAAATACACAGGCGACCGACGCCGGTCCCTGCTTGTTTGGTGTTGCCAACATCGGCCAACTCCCTACCATCACCGGTCTCCTTCTCCACTGCATCTGACCGACGTCGGTCATACTGCCGACACTGGTGGCTCTGGTTCTTCAGCATCCTTCCTTGTGTCTGCAAATAGTTGAAGCTTTTAGCTCCACACCTTAACAATCTCCCACTTGGAGATAAATAGCTGCAACTTGTACCTATACCTGTACACCATCTATTTTGTTCCTTAGGCTCTATTTTTCTCTTCAAGGTCACTCTTGAAGACCAACCACCATGCAAACCTGTGATTCTATACCTGTCTCTTATGCCACAAGAATTTTGCTGCTCCCAAATTCTCCATGACATACTTCTGAACCAACTCTACCCTTACCTCAGAAAACTCCCTGTATATGAAACCCTACAACAAGTAACACAATGCAGTAACAGGATAATGTAGCTAATATTATCCAACCTGGTAAAGGTAAAATACAATGGTCAAACCTCCATTGTTCTGTAGCCTACTCAAGACCATATACCATAGCCTTCTGTCTCATGTGTCCATCCACTCTCTTCTCTAAAACAGGAATCCATCCCTCTATCCAGTGCTTTCTTCTAGCTGACAACTCTACCAACAAATACCTATTTAGTTCTTTTCAAGGACTCACACTCCTCATCCATGCCAAGCTCCCACTGTTTCTGGATTCTACCTACAAACAGTTAAAGATTCCACACCTTAACAATAATGAGGATATGTTTGTCTTGATTAGCAATGATACAACTAGAATGGTTAATGGGTTGATTTGATCAAGGGTGGGATGAAAGGATTTGCCAAGATGCCTAGGAGAAACATTTTGAGATCCATTGATTATAGACCTTCTTGAAGCTATTTTTTTTGTAGCATGTGATGGTAGGCTTCATGATAGAAAACCATGAAGACTTGGCCAAAATATGCATAAAGACTGACTCTCGATCCAATAAACACTCAAAAAATAATACACCAATGATAAAAACCATGATGACAATGTTAATGGATGGATATGGATAGACTCAAGAATAATGTGCTTGAGGAATTATCCAAAAAATGTATATAGACTGAGTCAAGGCAATGGTGATGAAAGCAAACAAACAAGCAAGTGAATAAATAAAAAAACAAATGGAAAAACAAATAAATAAACAAACAGAAATCCTAAAAACAAAGCATATTAATAATGGCAATGCCTCAGTAAGGTGGATCAAAGATAACTGACTAGGCTTAGACAAGACAAATATTTTTGGATTTTTTAAAATGTTATTAATGTTTTTGGTATTTTGAGGTATCTTAACTCATTAAAGAATTACAAGATACCTACTCACAAAATAGAGAGAGAATTTGGCAAGGGGGACTAAGGTGACCTTAACATGAATTGAGCATGACCCACATAGTCCTAAAATGACTTCATGTCATGGTAATTCCATCCACACAAAAGGCAGAGAAAAATCAACAGGTCTTAACAAGTTCTCAAATCTAGCAAATGGCTAGTTAAATGAAAATAGTAATAGCAAGGTGATGTGTTAATGCATGATAAATAAGTGTTGCCCCTAGTTTGACCATAGGCAGTTATAACTAGGATACAATGGCATAGGTCAATGATACTAATTTTCCCATAGGTGGTTATAATTAGTAACAAGATTGGTGAGACACTAATTTTCCCATAAGCGGTTATAATCAAGCTCACATAAACACACTTGATAGGATGAAAGATATTTTGCCAGATCAACTATCACACTATTTTAATAGACTATCATTTAAACATAAAATTGATTAATTATTGAAAATTTATTGGAATCCCTTTGCAAAAAGTGTGGGAAGAACCAAAGGAACCAAGATCAAAACAAGATTAGGTAGGATGATAAAAAAACATGCTTTGGTCTATATAGGAATGGAATGATAGGATGGCAGGGTCTTGTTAAGGATAATGATGGTTTGATAAATTAGATAAAATGGTAAGAGCGTTGCCCCCAAGTGATAAGGTGATTAGTTAGGATGTGAAATAATGTCTAAAAGATATTTAACAATGGTAATGACATGGCAATGAAATGGTATGGTACATGTTTTTGCCCTAAGTGTGGTTTTTGATTCTATTGTTCCTACTAATGGGGATATGCACATCCTAATCAACAAATGATACAAATAAAATACTTGATTATGTTAATTTCTAGTGCACACCTCATTTAAATAGTTTCTCTATCAAGAACAGCCTGTAAAATGTGATTCTGATAATGTTGGTGTGATCTTCATTGGTCATTAATTTTGATTTCTTCAAATGTCAAGATAAGGTATCTTTGTAGCCTCTACAAAGGAAAGTGTAACCATGTATGGTAAATAAGGAAAAATAATGGATGGTAGGTTTGTTTTTGAAATGGAATGGTAGATTATAATGGAATGTGGAATGGTTGGGAAACAAATGAAGATCAAGACTTTCAGTCACACGTAATGTTATTGATGCTAGATTCAACATAATTTTGATTTCAGTGGGGCCAAAGACTTGTTCTCTTAATAGGTCCACCATATTTTTCTATTGTTTTAGGCCTAAGAGTAGCTACCATCTAATTAGGCTATAGATAGGAAGCTTTTTTGATTTGATCTTTGATTTTGTCTTCATCAAGCAGTGAAGAAATTTTGTGATCAGTTATTGGTGCCTCAAAGAGGTTTTTACCAATGAAGTTGTCAACATTGTCTCATAGCACCTTCGAGAAGGTTTCATTAAGGAATGTTGACTTTTTACTTTGATTGTCTTATAGTGATTTCAAAAAAGTTTCACTAGAAGAGATTGAGTTCTGACTTTGATTGTCCTCTAGCACCTCTAAAAAGGTTTCACTAGGAGAGTGTTCTTCCACTATATGAATATGGTCTTGGCCTCCTTACTCTTCTTCAAATGCTATGTTACCATGGATTTAGTTCAATAAAGTGTGATTCTATCGATCCCAATTGACACTTGTGGGAGATGGAATTTTAATGATATGGATATTTTGGTTGATGGTAATGGCTTGTGGAATGGTAATGGAATGGGGAGAGGATGCACAATCCTCATAGAAGATACTAGGAAAACTTGTGTCAAAGTTGAATTATTCATCCTCAAAAACCATAGAAGGATCAAAAATGTATTCAAATTGATCTACAAGGCATTCTTAACTAATGTTATAATAGCCATGAACATATTCCTCTTATAAATCTAATTCTAACTTAAGGGACTCTAAATCTAATGTTGAGACTAATGTTGATTCTAATTCTGATGTTAAATCTGATGTCTATTCAAGAATAAAACCTAAATCTAACTCTAATTATTTATTTGATGGGTACTCTGTTATAATGATGTCTTGTTGAATATTTGGTTTTGGATAAGTAATGGCCTATGATGGCATAATGGGTTCCACAAAAACTAGTTTATCAAAGTGGGACTCCTCTAAGATGGGCAAAAGGTCAAGAGATAACTCCTTAAATACTAGCTTATTAATAGGAGGCTCTTGAAAATAGGCACATGATTAAGGTAATGATTTTCCCAAAGGTGGTTATAATCATTAAGAAATGACTCGATAAAGACTGACTCATCAGTGTGAGACTCCTCCATAACTAGTATAGGATCAATAGGTGATTCATCACATGTTGACTAATTGTAAGTGTTTGGTTCAATAAAAACATCTTGGATTGGTTGTTTATCTTGGATTTTGTTTCCAATGAGTTGGAAAATACTAGTTTTGAACACAGCTTAGTTTTTGAAGGATTGGATCGATTGAGGTTTGGATGGGACTAGTTCTGGATGAGGAATGGCTTGTGGTTAGATAATGGTAGGGCATTGGGGAGCATGATTTATCATATGAGCCAAAGGATGAAGTCCTAAAATTTTAAAGATAAGGTTTTTGGGGGCTTGATTATTCACACAAGCTAAAGGACTAGGTCTTGGAATGATGAAAGGGTATTGTGGAGCCTAGTTTCTCAAAAAAGCCAAAGGACTAGGTCTAGGAATGGTAATGGTATTCCTTGGATATTGTAAAGCTTGATAGCTCATATAATCTAAAGGAGGGTTAGGGGTATTCAATTATTAGATTTAAAAAATGACATCATATAACTTGATTACTTACACAAGCCAAAGCATCCAAGTCTTCATCATAAACTATATCATCCCAGTCATGAGTTGGCACAGAAGTTGGTTATTGACTATGTTCCATGTACTTATTATTGAAAATAGGGTATGGATCTATATCCCAAATAACATTATCTATATTTGGGTCTTCAAAGTCCTCCTTCCAAGCCTCTTCATGCTAATCAAGGTCTTGATTTGGATTTTGTGTATTTTGACAATGTTCTGCATATGGAGTATTGTAGGGAGAATAATAAAACTCCTAAGAAAATATTTCTCTATAGGGGTTCCTAGTGGGATTTTGTGTGGCCATTATATCATAAGTTAGATTGTATCTGACTCCATCATAAGTTTAGCAAGACATATCCATGTAAATAACAAAATCTCTGAAATAAAAAAGCTTAGAGTTTTACAAACTCTAAAAAAACTATGTCTAAAGGACAAATGGTTCAAGTTTAGTCTAACTTGGTCAAAAGGTGGAGTTGTATCTCTAATGTGGTCTAAAATTGGAGCTGTATCTCTAAAATTATTTACGTTAAGACTTGGCATAAAATAGCATAACATCAAATGTCTAATGTCAAATTTCATATGCTCAAAAGGTCAAGTGTTTGAATAAAAAATGGCATGTCAAAGGTCTAGGTTAAAGTGTTCCAAACAAGGTCTACACTAGGAAAGGTAAAAGTTGAGTTGCTAAGTTTTTTGTCCAAGTGTGGAGTCAAAATCTAGGCTTAAACAAATAGGCATACACTAGGACTTTTGGCCAAACAATGTCAAAATCTAGACTTAAACAAAGGTATGATGTGATTTGATTTAATCCAACAAGTTTGGAAATAACTTTGACATAAACTCGACACATGAAATCAAATATAAACATGATCAATTGGCATAAGGCATAAGACAAAAGGATCTTTGAAGAAAGACTATGTTTTCCCAAATAAAGGCACAAATAATGATAAGGATAGGTACTGAACAAACAAACCATCAATATTTTTCCAATTTGGGTAATCGATTAACCAAAGTTATGCAACCCAAAAGAGAAATATCTATGTATCAACCCCATGAATAAAGGCTTAAACAATAATCAATCAATGTTTGGATTCAAAATTAACAAGGTTAATTGAAAACTCAACTTTGAAAACTAGGTTTTGACCAAACAAGCTAGACAAGATTGGACAGCATGACAGCTCAATACAAAGGTCTAAATAGTATACATGACATGGTTTGAAACAAAAAAAAATGATATAAGGTAAACTAGTCTTGAAACAAATTAAGCAGCCTAATAGTGCAAGCATGCTCGAATGATATGATTAATTTTATGTTTCAAAGACTCAAAATGTTTTGACAAGATTTGGGTAGCATAACACTACCCTTTGCAACTCAAATGACACACACACAAACAAGTTTAGGAAAAAATTTAAGGCACAAGTTTGGTGTAAAATGGCCAACATAACACCTCTTTAGACAAAAGTGTAATCTATAAACAAATTGATTTTGACATGGCTTATAAACAAGCAAACAAGTTTTAGTCTCAAAATATATCAAGCAAAAATGACCAAAATATTCTAAGTATAATCATCCAAATCCTAGCAAGGGTATGACAATGTGGGTTTGACTAAACTATCAAGTTTCAAATGTTTCTATAGAAGTCAATTACATAATGAATTTCACATCAAACGATGTAAAAGACAAGCACATAAATTGGGTGACCACAATATTGACAAGTTATAAAAAGGTCTAGTCTTTTTTACAACCACTACATCATGTTATTCACTCACTGTAGTGTGATGTCCAAATATAGATACGTCATGTGTGCAACTCAGAAGGAGTAAGTGAATTCAATGCTAGGAGATTAAACCCCAGGTCAAAGCTTTCTTAAAGAAATTCTGGGAGGTAATGACATCCCCTTCACAAGCCAAGTTTCCATAAAAATAAAGAAAGCATGAAATAGAAATACTTTAGGGTCATTTTCAAGGTCACCCAAACTTTCACAAATTATTAGGGAATGCTTTAGATGACTTTCTTTATAAGCCTTGGACTAGGATATTTTCAACAAGAATGGTGTTTTTTATTCCAAGGGCTCCCTAAAGGGGATAAATGGAAGAGCATACATGCAACACCCCTCTATTTGATAAATAAAATTAGATCAAACAACTATTGAAGACAAAAAACTTTTAGAAAGATGAGTTCATTTTTAAGCACCAAATTTGAAAAATTGGATGGTGTTCATTTGACCCTTTGGTCTTAAGATTGTGAACTTTGAAATCCTAACTTATGAAAACATTCACTTAAGAACCTAAAAGTTTCATTAATCACTAAAAATAAGATTCCTAATTCATTTTAAAATCATGCCAAAGATGTCTTATTAGCATGTTTTAACAAGTTCCAAGTCCACTATTTACTTATCTACCCTTAGAAATATTAGAAACATTTTAAATATATTTTCAAAATTTTGTGAAAAACTATGAAAATTGAAGCTAAAATAATGTTAAATTCTAAAATTTTAGGAGAAAACATGTGGTTTAAAAAATTTATCCAAAACAGATTTCATATGATCCCAAACCAAGCATTTTAAAATGGCCTATTAGCTCTCAAGTTTGTGTTTTTAAGAAAAACATGGTGACCAACATGGTTATATAACTAACGACAATTATAATTACTAACTAATGATGGTTATCTAACCAAAAATGGTTATACCAACAGTGATCGATGATGGCTATACCAACCGATGACGGTTTTACTAACCAATGGCAGTTATTATGTAAACTTGTGATAAATAAAAATGGCAAAATAAAGTTAGAAAATCAAATTATGAAAGTTTTAATGATTCAAATGAAGATTTCAAAGTTACAAAATTATGTTCTTCATGTGTGGGATGCATTTGGTCCCACCAGGTGTGTCATTATGTGAACTAGGAATTTGACTAAGAAGAGGAGATTAGTATGGTGTTAGTGACAAAATGCATAAAACAAATTGATAAATAACACACTAAGCTAACACATTCATGCCTAGTTACTAGGGTGAGCTTAGTAATAAAAATAAATAACAAACACAACTAAGAAGTAAGGAAAAACATAATAATTACTTCACCTTCCTTGGATGCTCCAAATGCCTTTGTAGCAGTGCCTTGTTCAATTTTGTGCTCATGAAGTCCTTGGCAATTGAAGATTGTCTACCTCCATCTCTCCTTGGCACATTTGGCTTGTGGCTTGGCTTGGATTGGAGTCAATTTGGCATGGTAACCCAGTTGCATGAAGCTTTTGGAACCAATTCTGCATTATAACTTTGCACAAATTAAGCTTTTGAAGATATTTGAGCATAATAACTTTGCACCAAAATAGCTTAGAAATGATGTTCATGGCCTCTCTATTTATAGATTTTTGAGATTAATCAAAATCAAACTAAACTATCCATCTCAAGATTTAGATATGTGGCTAATGATTAATCCAATTATGCAATTAAAATTGATAAATAGGCTCATCAATATTTGGGATAGAGGAATAATTAAGAGGCATGAAGGGCATTGAAGAGGCATGGGAGGCATGAATCCTGATATTTGTGGCATTTATGGCCTAGGGATGTCTTCCCAAGAAATGAGGTCACTTGATGATGTATTCAATATTCATTTCCAAAAATAAGTATTCAACAAGTTTCCATGGAATTCTTAATTAGGCTCTAATTTGGTTTAATTAGTTATTAAGCATGATTAAGCACTTTGTGCACAAATTACTCAAATTGATCAGAATGCCTTGTTATTGGTCTAAAATTTAACTGGATTATAATTAGAAGTAAATGTCAGATGTGTTGGATCCATACTCCCATTTAGGATATTACCAATAGAAAATAACAAAGGCATGTGTCTCATGTAAGAAATTTTATAGAAAAGAGCAATCCAGAGCACCTAGGTGCAAAATTAACATTTTGACTTGAAATAATCTGATCAAAGTTAGTTGGCCCATAAATTTCACTACCTCATTTAAGGATAACCTAACCAAAATTGGTACTTGGATGTGTTGGTTTCAACTCATTCAACATGTTTTAGTGTTTTTAGGCCAAATTGTGCATTTTGGTGGAAATTGGTCAAAATTCTGGTTGGAGGTTATTGATGGCTAGATTTAGTTGTCTACATAGAGAGATCACTAGGTAATAGTATGGATAGGGAGCCTAACCACCTTATGGTATTTGGTTTGTATATAATTTTAGGATTGTGTAAATCTCATGTAAGAGACATGCAATTCTATAGACATGCATTTGATAGTCTAAGGGTTGATCAAATTATGTGGATGCCTTACAAAGATGTCCAATAGGGATGGACCAAGGATATAAACATGGCCTAATTTATGCTCACAAAGTGTTATTTGACTGGCTTATGTGACCACATCATCAAGAGATATAGGCATGATTGAGTATAGCAGTAGTTTGCGAGGCAACAAGATATACCAGGAGAGGAGCATATATTTACTCACAATGATAGAGAGAGTCTATAGTGGGGATCTACAATTGATAAATCACTAGTAAGGGTATATTATGAGAGTATTACCCTAGTGATATTGGATCATCATACACCCATAACATATTTAGAAGTGATCATATAATATATAGGGTAGTTGGCCTAGAGATAGCCTTAGATATTTCTTAGGCAGCCAATAGAATTGAGGAGAGGGGCATTATAGAGGTTATTGAAGTTATGGGCTTGGTTAAAGATGAAATTAGCTTATAGGGAACATCCCTAGGCATAAGTTCATTAGGATGAGTAGGTAGGACCAAATTTTATGGTTATTGATAATAAATTTTTAGGAGTCCAAGATGGAGACTAGGCCAAAGGTAGAGATTAGGTAGGTTGGAGAGTGAGTGTAGATCATGCATGGCCATCCAATCCACCTCTGAATGAGTATGATCAAGCATTATTAGATATATTTAGGTGATAGGTACAGGCCCCAAAAACAAAGGTAGTAGGTATCTCGACCAAGTGAGATAAGATGGTTACAAATTTATATAAAGAGATTATACAAAGGGATATCAAATGATAGGTGTACTAGGATAGCTTATAGCCAATTGGGATAGGTTTTATAATTGCAAGGGAATATTAGTCAAATATAAGCCTAGGATGGGTAGATATATGTATTCTAGAGGTAGATTCAAAGTTAGGATGCATAGATAATGTCATTGTGGGGATATCTTACATAATTGTAGTCAAGATTAAAGGAGAGGTAGGTAGAGTTATAGGTGGCTGAGAAGACCAAGGAAGAGAATGATGTTTTATTAGAGTATCAGGGTTTGGGGATTGTGATGAGACAAATTTCTCTACAAAAATGAGAGGCTGATTACTACATAGATTTATATGAGGGAGCAATGCCAGCAGATCACGTCAGAGCTAATTCCTCTAAGTTCATGTATCAACCTGTTAGGAGATCACCTGGATAGCAATGATCTAGACTTGTATTTATAAGACAAGGTTTATATTATGTACATGTATTATTATATCACATTTATGCCCATGGGGCCCATTTTTTTAGTTATATATTTTGGCATGGACTCTTATGGACTATTTATATGTGTTATTTTGATTATGTTGTGCATGATGATGTATTGACTTGGCTATGTACATGTGATTATTGGTTATGGATATATAGATCATAGATTTTGTTATTATGGATTTATATTATGTGATTATATTTTTATGATTATATGGGATGTTTATTATATATATATATATATATATATATATATATATATATATATATATATATATATATATATATATATATATATATATATATATATATATATATATATATATATATGAGATGTAATTATGGGCATTATTTATCTAATATGAATGACTATTATGTGCTACAGTTTAGATGTAGATGATGTTGTTTTGTTTATGTGATAATGTGAAGGTATAATGACATGGAAAATGTGATGATTAATAACATGGGATAGTAAACATATAAATAATCCATTAATTGAATCATTTGTCTTACAAATAATCCTCATACACCAAGGAGGTGGGTGGGGTGTAAGGTAGTAGGCTAGGATTGTTAAATAGGATAGTGGATGGTTACTTGAAACCATTATAAATGTAGGGAATCCAATTTTACTTTTTCACTTATGAGTATGAGTATACCCATGACATGAGGATAGTCGAGGTCATATTTGACTCAAAGTGTGTGAAGGGACTTGGAGAGGGAACTTCATTTAATGACATTCCCAATTTCTAAGTTGGGTAGTCACATAAAAACTATCCTCATTCCCTTTTATTTAAAAAACAACATTTGACATTTAAAAAGGCATCACAACAAGATAATGATTTTAAAAATATGATAAAAAGGATTAAAAACAATATTCATATGACACAATGATGATTGACAATATTTACATGTTATAATATAGAAAATATGTACAAATACTAACACTTAAGAAGATAATATAACAAGATTATGACAAAACAAACATATGAAATGAAGGCTAAGTATATACAGTGACTATTATCAAGATAATCTAAGAAAAAGTGATTGACACGATTTCAAAACATATAGTAAATAAAAGGGATAACAATGGTATTATTTTAAAAATGACCAAAAGACTTAATAAGAAGTTTAAAATGATTTCTTTGTTATAAAAACATAACCTAAAAGATTACTAAAGGTGAAGGATAATGATAACTATGTACAAGATGCTCTAATAGAAAAGACTAAATCAATATTTACAAGGGTAAATTGTGTCAAAAAAAATTATGGTGAGACAAGGATCAAAAACTAGTTATAATGATAATTCTTAGGGTCTAAAATGAATGGTCAAGATTAAATTACAAAGCATACTATAAATCCTAGAGTAGGAACATTATATTAACCTTGTTTGGTGATAAGGTTAGTGGATTCATGTGGATTTATACTTAGGGGATAAATGGGTATGAATGAATTTGGATGCGATTGAGGCTGATAGGAATAAGAGTCATTGAGGAGGATATGATTGGGATGTGGATTAAGATAGAACAAGTAAATATTTGAAAATGGATTAGATTTTCTAGATGATTCTTCAATAAACATTCTCCTCACACTTTTAGCAATGATTTTCCCTAATTTGAAACTCATATCTCCTAATTTTCTCTAAGTATATATTATATATCCACTATTAGGATTAGGGGCATATGATAGATGAAAGGATGAGATGGTAAAATGGAAGAAATGGAGTGGTGATGGGTGGATGTGCCCCTAAGAGTGGGGACTCATAGACAGAGGTTATTTAGAGCCTTTTAATTATAAAAATGATTTAAATGCATAATATTCATGTGCTCATCAATATCATCACCATCTAACATGGCTAATTTATAGGCTCCTAATCCAAATTTTTCAATAATAACATAAGGCCCAAGCTAATTTACTTCAAATTTGCATTCCTTTCCATGCTCTGTATTGGTGTTTTTAATTCTCTTTTAAGACTAGGTCACCAACTTTAAATTCTCCAGACTAGATCTTTTTATGATATTGGCCCTTAATCTTATTCTAATATGCCCTACAGTGATCTAAGGCATTTTGACACTTTTCATCTAATAGATCAAGCTCTTGTAGCCTTTGCTATCTATAATTATTATTAGTAATCATGTTTCACAAAGATATTCATAAAGAGCAAAGCTCAACTTCAATTAGCAAGATTTATTCTATTCCATAGACTAAAGAATATGAAGTAGCCACAATAGGTATTCTGGCACTGGTTTTATAAGACCAAAGAGTTAGATATAGTTTTAAATACCAATTTCTACTAGCATCATTGACAATTTTCTTGAGAATTTTGTGAATCATTTTATTAGTTGCTTCTGCTTGACTATTACCCTAAGGATAGTAGCATGTAGAGAAATGTTTCTCAATGTGATAATGATTACAAAAGTCTTTGACTTCTTGATTTTTGAAAGATTTTCCATTATCTAATATGAATTTGGCTAGGATTCCAAAGTGGAAAATAATTCAATTCAAAATGAATTTTGATATTTCTGGACCTGTGGTATAAATTAGAGGCATTACTTTGACCCATTTAGTGAAATACTCTATAGTTGTGATTATGAATTTATATCTATCCAATGATGTAGGATTAATCTTTATAATAAGTCCTAGTCCCCATATTTAAAATGATCATGGGATCATTATAGGTTATAATTATTGTGCAAGGGAATGAATGAGATTACCATACTTCTAACAAGTTACATCTTTACATACAGACTAGTAGGCATCATGATTCATTATGGAAAAATAATATCTAGTCTAGAGTAAATTCTTAGCTAGGGTCATCCCACTGACATGGCCACCATAAGTACTATCATAGACCTCCTTGATTTCAAGAATAGCCTCCACTAGTATTAGGTATCTCGACATGGCCCCCTCATAGCCTCATCGATAGAGCGTACTATCAAGGATGGTATAATAAGATGTGAGATGAATGAATGATTTTCATTGGTGATGATTTATATCAGGTGGAAATATGTTATCATGAAGGTTGGTATAAATTTTGGGGTACTAGAGTATATTGGGATCAAGTATAGAAAAAAATTGATAATGAACCTTTGTTTGATGAGTTGGCAGTAATAATTGTTCAGCTAGAAATTTTTCTTCAAGTTTATATTCTAGAAGATCTATTAAAGAACCAATAGTGGCCATCAATTTGGTGAATTTATTACTTCCTCTAGGAACTTATTCAAATATTATTGGCTGAAAATTTTTCTTCAATTGGTCTACTAATTATTTATAAGGAAGTAATTTGTAATCTTTTATCTGAAACTCTTTGTTCACCTATTTTATAATCAACTGAGAATCACCAAAGACCTATAGATGTTGGATATTCCATTGGATGGTGAGGTGTAATATAGAAACTAATGCCTCATATTTAGCAATGTTATTTGTGCATGGAAAATCACTTTGAAAAGCTTTAGGGGTTAAATTACCTTGTGGGTTTACCAAAAGGTTTCCCACTCCTAACCCATGTGTGGTGAAAGATCCATTAAAATATAACTTATAACCACTTTATTATTCCATATATAGTATATATTCATATAGGATGGCCATGATTAAAGGTTTGGTACATACAATAGGTGTTTCTACAAGTTGATCTACAATGGCTTATCCTTTAATGGCTTTTTGATTTATATACTCAATATCAAATTCACCTAGTAACATGAACCAGTTGGCCATTCTACAAATTAAATATGATTAAGATAGCATGTACTTTAACAAATCAACCTTTTGTTATGAGCTTAACTTAGTTATTCAACATATAGTGCTAGAGTTTTTGTGAGGTGAAGACTACATCCAAACAAGCTTTCTCAATAAGGGTATAATTAAGCTTGTATGTAATTAGCATTATGCTTAGATAATAAATTATTCTTTCTTTAACTTCATCATTATGTTGAGATAATAGGGACCCTATTGCATAAGGTGTAGAAAAGATATACAAAAGTAATGTCCTTCTTAAGATGGGTGGTGATAAAACTGGAGGTTTCATTAGATATTGCTTTAGATTATCAAAAGCCTTTAGAAATTCTAAGTTATAGTCAAAATAAGCTCCCTTCTTTAAGATATGGGTTAAGGGATGACACTTATCTATGAATTATGATATAAAATCATGAATATCCTATAGTTTCCCTTGAAGGCCTATTAATTGCTTCAGGTTCTTAGGGGGAGGCATTTCCACAATAGCTTTTACTTTAGCATGATTTAATTCAATGCCTCAACTAGAGATTATGAACTCCAAAAGTTTACTTGACGTGACTCCAAATACACATTTCTTAGGGTTCAATCTAACCTTGTATTCCTTGGTCCTCTCAAAATGTTACATCTTGATTCCTTGCTAAGCTAATTATTTGACTATTTATAGATGGATATGGTAGATACACATGATATTGACTATATTTTCTGATTAAGCTTGAGATTATGCTATTTTGAGATATTAGTATGTTTTTTAATTAGATGATAATTCATGATTGCTTAGCATGAGCTGGTATATGTATGCACTTTCATTTTTAAGCATATTAATGAATTTTTATTCTTACATATTATTGATTTTGAATATCATGTGATATAGCCTAACTATTTGTGTGTGTGTGTGAAGTGGATGTGGGTGAATTATTTCCTTGAGTACACTGGAGGGAGAGCATCATTGGATAGGATGATGTAGATAGTTATAGCATCGATCAACAGAGTGCTAGCAAAACCTTGCACACACCATTATAATTAGTCATGTTAGAATGCATTTAAAAATGATTGTTTATTTCTATGATTACTTAAGTAGGTATGCAATAGGAATAAAATTCCCTTGTGTGGTTAGCCTAATAAGTCATTATTATTTTAGAGGCAAAATTTAATTAAAGTAAAATTTAAAGTTAGATTATTATTTATTATTTTATTATTTTTCCTTTAAATTGTCAGAATATGATTTAAAATGGCTAACTATGAAAATAGAATTTCATAGTTAAAATAAAAGGGAATTATTTTAATTTAAAAACATTAAAAATATAAAAATAAATTAAAATATAAGAAAAATAGGAAAATAATTAAAACAACATAAATTTAAAAAAATAATAAAACAAAAACAAAAACAAAAACAAAAACAAAACGCTGAAAGAGAAAATAAGAATCTTTTGTTCTATTTAAGAAATGACATGAAAAAAGGTTTGGCATATCTTGGGCATTGGAAAAGAGAGGAGTAACGAAGCGTGGAAGAAGAAGATGGAGGATCAACTAGTGAATTTAATAGTAAGTTGTGTATTAAAATTCATTGCTATGTTGATGGTATAACTGTGTTAAATAGAAGATCCAAAACGTAGAAAAACCATTGTTGAACATGGGAATCAGGTCAAAAAGTTTAGTTGTTGATATTATCTTCTAAAAAATAGTTATGGATTTAAAACCTTTAGATTAATGCTAGATCAATTTTAGGTAGGATAATATGCCTTTTGCCTCGAATATTTGTATATCATTAAATCTAGACCGCCAGTCCATTCTAAAACATTAGATAAGTCTTAGAACTTCTCATAGAAATTTGGAGAAGGTATAAAACTTTGTTTGAATGGCTACATTTATTCTGAATAAGTTTTGCATAGAAATTCCTCTTGATACTTGAATAAAATGCTTATCCAAAAGTTTTAGGTGTTGAAATGGGAAGAAGGGCATCCCAATTCTAGTCTTCACAAATAAATAATTATTTGACTAATTTTCCTTTGGCATCAATATGAAATTTTATGAGCAAGTGTTCATTTGATAAACTCCCTTAACTGGCATCGTACAGATCTATTGATGAACAAGAAATGAGAAAATGGTATTATCTTTTTTGGAAGAAATTTTAGAGAGATTTGAGAAATCCATATATTCTATGAGCCAAACTTATTTAAAACTAGCTATAACAACCTTTTATCTAGCATCATTAATGTTGTTGCCATATCAAGTTTTATCCTTTCCTTTTCTTAAATCAGCCCAAGAGCAACATCACCACCATTCCTTTTATCTCAGTTATTTCAACTCAAGGAAAATTATGTTCCATTTAAATCACGGATTTTCAATGAACTCAAAAGCTCCCTACATTTTCAACAAATTTTAAATTTGTGTCTATCTCCATATCTAAAAATGACATATATATAATGTATATGTACTATGGCAGTGTTTCTTTTAGGGTGTGATTCACTTCATGTTTGTTTTTGGCATTAAACAGTCATATTATAAAAGTGACTTTATTTGATTTCATCATGAGTTTCTTTATGCATTGGCCAGTGCATATTTGATTTTACCTTATTATGAATTGATAGGAAGGGTAGAGGGAGACCCACATTTAGTTGGTTATTTATAATGAAAAATAAAATTGTAACACCAAAACATGTCACGCCATCTATTTTAGAAGTAAATGATAAAATAATGATATTGATATAATGTTTCACCCACAACATTATTCAATCTATACCATTGACATAAGTATTGGCATGATCTTGGAATGAATCTAGGCATTCCATGTATAAGGATATAAATATCAATTTTTAGCGATGTGGTAAGGGAATGTAACACCAATAATAGTATATTTTGGTAATATACTAGTGAATTATTTAATAAAAATTTGAGTAGAAGATATCAATAGATCTATTGGGAATCTCAGATGTTTTTAACTATAATATATATATATAACCAAAAAGAATTTAATATGTATTCAATACTTTGGTTAGCATTTGGTTATGCATTATTATAATATGAAATTGGATATTTAATATTGTACACAATATCAAAAATGGATTACATATAAAAACTAATCTAGGACTATAAAAAATGAGCATAAAGGTGCATATATATTAATCAATTTATTAATATATGTGGTAACACGGGTTAGGTTACCAATATCTCATTATGATATATCCCACAAAAAACTTTACCTTGGTTAATATTTGTCTTTATTTGAGAATTATTTTACCATTGGTTTGGTCGTTAACCTAGTACAAAACATGGTTCATATGTTCAAATATATATTTCGTTAGAATAATATGTATTTTACTGTTATTAAATTAGATATATATATATATTTAACTAGACTATATATATCACTTAAGATATAAAACAATTATGGAATATTTTGATTCTTAGAATTTGACTAACTAAATAGTTATTGTCAAACATAGGATAGTGAAACATAGCTGCTCTCTATTGTGAGTTAAACTTTGAGGAGCTTTTATATATTTTATTATATAGAAAACTGTTGCAAGGAGTTTGACAATGTATTTGGTTATGACTATTTATGTAATTAGAAAACTTGGGGTAGATTCCTTTCGCTATTATTTTTGGGTGAAACATTAGTAGGAAATTGAAAGGAATGATTAAGTTGATTAGTGAATGATTACCTATTAATCCCCAAATATAAAATGATTATGAAACTGGATATCTTATGTTTTTTGGAAAAGCAATGTTCTGGGTTATTATTGTAAAGAGTGTGATCTTTGCATTTAAAACCACTTCATGATTGAATTATTGTTCCTAGTAGTTATGATTAGAACACTAAAGCATGGTTGAGAAGTGGCATTGCATTAGAATACCTTTAAGAGGAGCACATTAGAATGTGCAAGTTCTTGTATGTGGAGATTTTATCGATAGCTCTTTAGACAATTAGATTAAGTCATTAAATTACCTAAGAATTAGGAAGATATAACCCTTAGATTAGTCTCTTAAAATCAAATGAGTCCATAACATGATGGGTTTATCTAACTCACTAATATAATATTAATGATTATTTTTATATGTATTCAGTAGGCAATACTTGTGTGCATTACATACTATAAGTGTGTTATTATAAATGTTTTGTTATACTTGATGTATAGTGGTGCATTATGATGCATGTTGTTGGTATACAGTATACCCAAGTGGTAGAATTGTTATTGTATACTTGTTATTATCTGCCTTAGTCAGTTGAGTCTTGAAAATCATAAGCTTGGTTTATATGTTATTATGTAGTTGGGAACCTATGAGAGTATGGGATATCATAGGGTACTACAGTAGAAAATTGTGTTGTACTTGGGTGGTACTTAATGTAGTGATTATACCCAAACTCAAATTTACATCTGACTATTTTAATGTATACCTGTTGGTTATTGTTATAGATAGTATGCATTATTATAGTTGGATTAACTTATATATGTGTGCATGCAAACTTGATAGTTTAAATAATGCTATATTGGCATGTTATTTTATTCCATGGAATGATGACTTATTATATATATATATATATATATATATATATATATATAGTTACTTATGTAATGCTTGTGTTTCTATGTATTTGAGACTACTTCATGTGATTGCTTGAGGAAATATGGTAGTTAAGTCTTAGAATACTGGACTGTGGTAGTATGGGATGCCATAGGGTGTAGATAACTGGAAACTAATTATACTATTTAATTGTATATTTAAATTATATGTTTATCTAGGTGTAATATTTATAATCATTAATTATGGTATGCAATAGAATATAATGAAATATTCATGCATATGTTTGATGGACTAAATGTATGTTGGTATTACTCCTATAGCATGTCATTTGATGTATTTGCTAGTAGGATGTAAGTTGATGAATCTTGTGGTTAAATTTATATTTGACCAATATCCATTGCTAATATGGAGTAATGAGTGAGATGGACTTCACTGGCTTACTGGCATTGAAATGTTAGATGAAGGCAGTCTGATTAAGTGGTGTGTATGAAATTGATTGATCTAGATCATTATCATTTATTATTTGTAAAGCTTTGGGTCAAAATATGTTTAGTGATACATTATAATTTCATGAGTATAGTTCACATGTTAGTATGATATCTTGCAATAGAATGAATTTCTATGATACACTTCATGTTTAGTTTAGAATCATATGGCACACGAGTACTTGTTAGTTTCTCTAGATTCGTATGTTATCATTATCTACTCATCCATGAAGGGGGGCCATTTCTTCATGGGATTAGTAAATGGGATCACTGGTCCATGGTCGCTGTGGTAAAGTTATTGAATGATGCTCTCCCTCCCCATAGCAGTACTATTAATGAGATGATATTTGAGATTACCATAGATACTAGAGAGTCCAAGGAATTCATACTCCAGGGAGCCAGGTATATAAATTATGTACATTATATTAGATTAAATATTATTATTGAGAATAATCATGAATAATTATAATTACTTATTATCGTATATTGGTAGTGGGGATTGCAAATTTTCATCAACCGTAGATGAGTTGTTGTATTACTTTCTATATTCATTTTATGTAGCATCCTCATGACATTAGAGATCTATGATGTAAGATGTAATGTGGCACTTGCTTTTATCACTTGAATATATATGTGATCTCTATTTATATTCTTGGGTGTAATATATTTATGGTATATATGTTTAATTTTAAAAAATCACATATTTCTATGTCTAACCCAGTGTGGTTGTTACATGTGGTATTAGAGTTGTGGCTTGAACTCTTGGACCTAATGATTCCATTAACATTTTCATGTATTTTTGTTCATCAGTGTGGACCTAGTGTCATGAAATATTTTACTAAAATTTGTAATTGTGGTGTCTTAGAGTAGAACCATGTTACACCATGATTGAAATTTTGAGACTTGATAGATTCTCTGATATAGTTTGGTGACTATTGGAGTTTTGTGAAATTCATAAAAATGTGTGTGGTAAATTTAGTGTGTACTTTAAGAGTACTCATATCCCTTTGAGTTATCAAGGAGATATGTTTATCGATTATCCCATTGGTGATGATTGTGTTTGAGGTTTGGGTAGATGAGTATATATCATAGTTCATGAGTGATGGACAAAATCTTTCTACCATAGTTTGATCACTTAGATCAAACACCTCGAGAATGACTATATATTTTCTTGATTAACAAGCCACTTTGTCATTGTGTTTTGTGTTATGATTGTTATTAAGCTAGGGATAGTTCTCATAAATTTATGTTCTTTATATTTGTGTATATATTCATAAATCCTAAGAGTGGAAAATCTTAAGACCCTTTTTCTTTTAGTACCACCTAGGGTGGTGGAAATATTCTTGGTAGAGTGTTGTTTTATTGCTTGATACTTCCTTTGTGTTGGATTTTGCTTATGGAATTTGCACTCTTAAGATATGTTGTGTCATCCCTCTTAGTTGGCTTAGAGATGAATTGATATTATCTTATTCTCTTTTAACATTATTGTGATGTTATTGAAAGGAGTCTTTTATGCATGATGTTAAATGACAATTGTTTTTGAATGTTGTTTGACTGTTGTTTGATCGTACTCCCTTGAAATTTATGGGAAAATGTTTTCTACTCTTGGTGAGAGAAAAGTTTTAAGATTGGATGGATGGACACTTTTTTTTTTTTGGCATATATCTCTCCCAGTTATGGAAATAGATTGAGATACCATACCTACAATATTTATTAAGTAGGTAGTGTTTGGGCATTATTGATTTGCAGTGTTTTTTTTTTCTTTGGGAGGGCAAGTAGAGTTTTTGAGATGATAGTTCTCTACTTTTGCTTTTACTTATAACTCTTTGGAGTAATTACTTGATATAAATTGTGATTTTAAGACCATGTGAGGTGGTAAACCTTGATTCATATAATTATATACTAATAATTATAAGTTGATTATAATTAGTATTATTCACCCTTGCATAGATTGATATTGATCTCTTTTGTTGAATGCATATTGTTTTAAAGAGATATTAATACCTTACCATAAGTGAGTAGGGTATAGGATGTGTGGAACATCTTTTCAATCTAAGGGTTGGAATAAACTTTTAACTTATTGTGTGTTAGTTGAGAAAGTAAGGAGATACTACATTTTTATTCCCTTATAAGGTTAAAAAATAGAGCAATTCTTGGCCTATGTATGGTATGTTAATTATAACATTATTTCCTCTTAATCATGAACATAATAGAATAAGTTAAGCTATGAAATGTGATACCTAGTTATGTGTGGCTAGTAGTAGCTTATTGAAATTATAGATTAATTGTAAGACTTTTTTTGTATGTATGAGAATGCATCTAGAATCATTTAACATATAGCCTTGTTTTCAATGATCTGATAGCATAAAATTGTGATTCTTTGAAATTCATTTTGCACATTTTAAGATCATTAGGTCATGGAGACCTAAGGGAATAATGGTGAATTGGGAATGTGAATTATAGGTGATATGTCGGTATCCTACTTAGCCTTGTATTAACTCTTATTGTAGTACTAAGTTAGATCAACAAACAAACTTGTCAAACTTAAGTTTTGATAGGTGAAACTTATCAAATTCAATTTTATAGCCATATGCATATATACAATGGATGAAGATTCCATATATATGAGTATTCCATGATTTTTGTATAATTATATTTACCGTTCCTATTCATCATCATACTTGCTAGGAGCTCCATGGAGTAGTGATAGTATTGATGTAGTATACTCATCTGAAGCTACATGGAGTAGTGGTAGTATCAATTTATACACATTATTCTTTTTTGATTCCCTATTTATTTTTCTAAGGAATGATAAAAATAGTCTTTAGAGAGATGTGTTGAGGGCTGTAAGATTTTTTGAAACTCTCCTTGGTTATTTATTTTGACTTGCATGATGATCTTGTGTGCTCTCAAAAAATCTATGAAATTTTCATTAAGACATGTGGGACCCTTCATGATAACTGAAGTGGTCAAGACTTAAAGTACATAAGATTTTCTTGACGATTCTAGACCCTGAGATGGTCATGATAGAATCAATCTGACTAAATAATAATTGCAACCATATTTGATAAATAGGGAGATGTTATTGAGTAGGGTCTTATGGGACCAATACTCTAAAAATAGTGCAACTTGGAGGAACTACGGTGAGTTTCATAGGTAATTTTATATTCATTTGATTAGTTTGATATTGTATATCATATTATTGCTTTGCTAAAAAATGTTTTTAATTGAGAAATTATCATTAAATAAGAATCATCGGGGATGATGACTAGCTTTAGGGGGAAGGATGTTACATCTTGATTCTTTGCTAAGATAATTATTTGAATATTTATAAATAGATATGGTAGATACACATGATATTGACTATATTTTTTGATTAAGCTTGAGATTATGCTATTTTGGGATATTAGTATGTTGTTTAATTAGATGATAATTCATGATTTCTTACCATGAGTTGGTGTATGTATGCACTTTCATTTTTAAGTATATTAATGAATTGTTATTGTTACATATTATTGATTTTGAATATCATGTGATATAGCCTAAATACCTATGTGTGAGAGGTGGATGCAGGTGAATTCTTCCCTCAAGCACACTAGAGGGAGAGCATCATCGAAAAGGATGATGTAAATGTTGATATCATTGGTTGACAAAGTGCTACAGAAACCTTGCACACACCATGATAATTAGTCATGTTAGAATATATTTTAAAATGATTGTTTAAATTGCTTATTTCTATGATTGCTTAAGTAGGTATGAAATAGGAATAAAAATCCATTGTGTGGTTAGCCTAATAAGTCATTATTATTTTAGAGGCAAAATTTAATTAAATTTAAATTTAAATTCATATTATTATTTATTATTTTTCCTTTAAATTGTCAAAATATGATTTAAATGATTAAATATGAAAATAGAATTTCATAATTAAAATAAAAGGGAATTATTTTGCTTTAAAAACATTAAAAATAAAAAAATAAATTAAAATCTAAGAAAAATAGGAAAAGAATTAAAATAACATAAAATCAACAAAACAAAATAACAAAAACAAAAACAAAAGGTTGGAAGAGAAAATAAATATCTTTTGCTCTATTAAAGAAATGACATGAAAAATATTTGACATAGCTTGGGCATTGGAAAAGAGAGAAGGAAGAATGAAGGATGGAAGAAGAAGATAGAGGATCAACTAGTGAATTTAATGGTAAGTGGTGTATTAAAATTCATTGCTATGTTGATGGTATAACTGTGTTAAACAAAAGATCCAAAACATAGAAAAACCATTGTTGAAAATGGGAATTACATCAAAAAGTTTAGTTTTTGATTTTATCTTCTAAAAAATAGTTGTGGATTTAAAACCTTTAGATTAATCTTAAATTGATACCAGTTGGGATAATATTTCTTTTGCCTTGGATTCCATATATTGTTAAATCTAAACTGCCAGTCCATTCTAAAACATTAGTTAAGTCTTAGAACTTTCTCATAGAACTTTGGAAATGGTCTTAAACTATGTTTGAATGGTTGCATTTATTATGAATAAGTTTGGTGTAGAACTTCCTCTTAATACTTGAACAAAATCCTAGTCTAAAAGTTTTAGGCATTGGAATGGGAAGAAGGGCATCCCATTTCTAGTCTTCACAAATAAACAATAATTTGACTAATTTTTTTGTGGCATCAATATGAAATATTTTAAGCAAATGCTTATCTGAAAAACTCCCTTAACTAGCATCATATAGATCTGTTGATGAATAGGAAATGAGAAAATGGTATTGTCTTTTTTGGAAGAAATTTTAGAGAGGGCTGAAAAATCTATATATTCTATGAGCCAAACTTATTTAAAACTAGCTATAGCAACCTTTTGTCCAATAGAATTAATGTTGTTTCCATATCAAGTTTTATCCTTTTCTTTTCTTAACTCAGCCCAAGAGAAACACCGCCACCATTCCTTTTATCTCAATTAGTTCAACACAAGTGAAACTATGTTCCATTTCAGTCACGGATTTTCAATGGACTCAAAATCCCCCTGTGTGTTCAATAGATTTTAAATTTACATCTATCTCCATGTTTTTAAGTGGCATATATATAATTTATATATATTTTGGTAGTGTTTCTTTTGGGGTACAAGTCACTTCATGTCTATTTCCTGTATTTAACAATCATATTTTGAAAATGACTTTCTTTGATTCCATCACAATTTTCTTTATACGTTGGTTGATGTATATTTGATTTTACCTTATTGTGAATTGATGGGAAGGTTAGAAGGAGACCCACATTTAGTTGGTTATTTATAATAAAATTTAAACTTGTAGCACCAAAACATGTAGCACCATTTGTTTTAGAAGTAAATGGTAAAATATTGATATTGATATAATGTTTAACCCTCAACATTATTTACTCTATACCATTGACATAAGTATTGGCATGATATCAAAATGAATCTAGGAGTTCTATATATAAGGATATAAATATCAATTTTTAGCGATGTGGTAAGGGAATGTAACACCAATAATAGTATATTCTGGTAATAAACCAGTGACTTATTTAATAACAATTTGATTAAAATAAATCAATAGATCTATTGGGCATCTCAGATGTTTTTAAATAGAATATATATGTAACCAAAAAAAATTTAATATATATTCCATACTAAGGTTAGTATTTGGTTATGCAATATTATAATATGAAATTGGATATTTAATATTGTACACAGTATCAAAAATGGATTACATATAAAAAATAATCTAGGGCTATAAAAAATGAGCATAAAGGTGCATATATGTTAACCAAGTTATTAATATATGTGGTAACACAAGTTATCTTACCAATATCTTATTATGATATATCCCTAAAAAAAAAATTACCTTAGTTGATATTTGTCTTTATTTGAGAATTATTTTACCATTGGGATTGATCGTTAACCTAGTACAAAACATCGTTCATATGTTTAGATATATATTATGTTAGAATATATATGTATTTTGCTATTATTAAATTGGATATATATATATATATATATATATATATATATATATATATGTATGTATGTATGTATATATATATATATATATATATATATATATATATATATATATATATGTATGTATGTATGTATGTATGTATGTATGTATGTATGTATGTATATATATATATATATATATATATATATATATATATATATATATATATACATATACATACATATATATATATATACATACATATATATATACATACATATATATATATACATACATATATATACATATATATATATACATATACATATATATATATAGATATATATATATATATATATATATATATATATATATATATATATATATATATATATATACATATATACACATATATATATAGATACATATATATATATATATACATATATATATATATATATATATATACATATATATATATATATATATATCACTTAGGATATAAAATAAATATGAAATATTCAAATTCCTAGAACTTGACTAACTATATAATTATTGTCAAACATAGGATGGTGGAACATAACTACTCTCTATTGTGAGTTAAACTTTGAGGAGATTTTAGATCTTTTAGTATATACAAAACCATTACAAGGAGTTTGACAATGTATTTGGTTACGACTATTTGTGTAATTAAATAACTTGGGGTAGATTCCTTTAGCTGTTATTTTTGGGTAAACATTAGTGGTAAATTGAAAGGAATCATTAAGTTGATTGTTGAGTGATTACTTATTAACCCCCAAATATAAACTGATTATGGAACTAGATATCTTGTGTTTTCAAGAAAATCAATGTTTTGGGTTATTATTGTAAAGAGTGTGATCTTTTCATTTAAAACCACTTCATGATTGAATTATTGTGCCTAGTAGTTATGATTAGGACACTAAAGCATGGTTTAGAAGTGGCATAACATTATAATACCTTCAATAGGAGCACATTAGAATGTGCAAGTGCTTGTATGTAGAGATTTTATCGATATCTCTTTAGATGATTGGATTAAGTCATTAAATTACCTAAGAATCAAGAAGCTATAACCCTTGGATTAGTCTCATAAAATCAAATGAGTTCATAAGATAACAGGTTTATCTAACTCACTAATAATAATATGAATGATTGTTTTTATATGTATTCAGTAGGTGATACTTGTATGCATTACATAATATAAGTGTGTTATTATAAATGTTTGTTATACTTAATGTATAGTGGTACATTATGATACATGTTTTTTGTATGCAATATATCCGAGTGTTATAATTGTTATTGTATACTTGTTGTTATTTGCCTGAGTCAATTGAGTTTTGAAAATCATAAGTTTGGTTTATATGTTGTTATGAAGTTGGGAACCTATGATTGTATGGGATATCATAGGGTACTATAGTGGAAAATTATGTTTTACTCAGGGGGTACTTAATGTAGTGATTATACCCAAACTCAAATTTACATCTAACTATTTTATTGTATACCTATTAGTTATTGTTATGAATAGTGTGTGTTATTACAGTTGGAAAGACTTGTATATGTGTGCATGCAAACTTGGGATTTTAAGTAATGTTGTATTGGTATGTTATTGTATTCCATGAAATGATGATTTACTTATTATATATATATTTACTTGTGTAACTCTTGTGTTTTTATGTATTTTTAGACTACTTCATGTGATTGATTGTGAAAATTTGGTAATTAAGTCTTAGAACACTAGACTATGGTAGTATCGGATACCATAGGGTGTAGATAACTGGAAACCAATTATATTATTGAATTGTATAGTTAAATTGAATGTTTACTTGGGTGAAATATTTATAATCATTATTTATAGTATGGGATAGAATATAATGAAATATTCATGCATATATTTAATAGACTAAATGTATATTGATATTGCTCCTATGTATAGTGTGTCATTTGATGCATTTTCTAGTAGTATGTAAGTTGATGAATCTTGTGGTTAAATTTGTATTTGACCAATCTACATTGCTAATGGAGATTAAGGAGTGAGATGGACTTCACTAGCTTACTGGAATTGCAATTTTAGATGAAGGCAATCTGATCAAGTGATGTGTATGAAATTGATTGATCTAGATCATTTCATTTATCATTTTTAAAGCTTGAGGCCAAAGTATGTATAGTGAGGTATTATCATTTCATGAGTATGGTTCATATGATAGTGAAATATCTTGTAATAGAATGGATTTCTATGATACACTACATGTTTAGTTTAGAATCATATGACACATGGGTACTCGCTAGTCTCTCTAGATTCTTGTGCCATCACTATCTACTCATCCATGAAGGGAGGACCATTGCATGATGGGATTAGTGCAGGGGATCATTGGTCTATGCTTTGTGTGGTAAATCTCTTAGATGATACTCTTCCTCCCCATAGTAGTACTACTATTGAGATGACACTTGAGATTGCCATAGATACTGGAAAGTCCAAGGAACTCATGCTTTAGGGACCCAGGTATCTAAATTATGTATATTGTATTACATTAAATATTATTAGTGAGTATTGTCATGAAGAATTATAATTTCTTATTATTTTATATTGTCATTATAGATTTTAGAGTTGCATTAATCGTGGCTGAGTTGTTGTGTTATTTTCTATAGTCATTTTATGTAGCATCCTCATGACATTAGAGATTTGTGATGTAATATGTAATGTGTGTATTTATTGTTATCACTTGAATATATATGTGATATTTTTTTATATTCTTGGGTGTAATCTATTTATGGTATATATGTTTAATTAAAAAAAATCACATATTTTTATGTCTAACCCAATGGGGTTGTTACACAAAAATTCTTTGTAGAACCATTGGATGTTATAATCAGAGCTTAGACTATCCCATTATACCATCCATGTAATAGTATACAACATCATGCATCATATTTTAGAATATTATTGTAATATCCCTTTGGTAAGTAATTCTCACATTTTTTAGACCAAAACGCATTACTTGATAGTAGAAGGCCCCCTAAAGAGTGATAAATATCAGTTTGTATTGGTCTTCAGGAGTGATTTTAATTTGATTATAGGCAGAGAAATCATTTATGAGGGAGAGCATCTCATACCATACGGTAGAGTCCAAAATCATGTCGATATTAGGTAAGGGAAATTCATCTTTGGGACATGCATTATTTATATCTAGAAAGTTAGTACAAATTATTATTCCTCTTTATGGTTTGGCCACAAGGATAATATTAGATTCCACATAGAATAATAAATTGGTTGAATAAACCCGACTTCCAATCATTTTTTTAGTTTTTCCTTGACCAAAATGACCACCTTGGTGTGCATTTTGAATTTCTTTTTTAAATAGTTTGGCATTTGGATGAACTACTAAATGATATACCAGCAAGATAGGATCCAATCTAGACATGTTAAAAATAACTCCATGAAACCACATTGATATATTCCTTAATAATTTTAATGAGGATTTATTACTCTTTAGATGTAATAATTCCCCCTAGTTTGAATATTTTACGATTTTTATTTGTTCTAATATTCACTTCTATAACCTCTTCAATAAGAGAAGGTGATTGATCCTAAAGATATGATGGGGGAGATGATAATTACTCTCCTAAAGTAAATTATTTTGGGAGATCCGTATCTAATTCCAAATAAGACTCTTGTTTGTTAGGATTTAATTGGATTTCTTCTATATATGGATAGAGGTTTTTTTTTTCATATTCCCCATCCTTGATTTGATTTAGAGACACTTGTTATTCTCTAAAATATATGGATTCATTTAGATTGATAGAGAATCCTTTCTTTTGGTCTCCTAACGGCATAAAATCTCTAGCTTCCATGTATTCCATGATGGCCTCATAATCTTGGAAGACATCAAAATATGGACCATTCTTCTAATCCTAGTCTATAAGTGTAGGATAATAGAGGGAGATGTTGATGGTAGAGATGGTAGTGTTAGGGAAGATATTGGTGATAGCCAAGTCTTCATAACTATAAATAGAACATGTTTTGACTTCTTCATTAGAATAAACTCTTCAAGAACCAGAGTATCCATAACAATAGTGTTTAAGTCAATGCCTAGAGGTTTGTACCCTAATCCAAGATGTTTTGAATGTTGATGAACCCTAATAGGTTCTAGCCTACCTTTTTCATCTCTTCTTAGTCCTTTTCTCTTATAGTTTATATTCTAAAGCTTTTCCTAAAGCTAGGGGTGTTTTTTATTATGAAATTCTAGGGCCTCATCTTCAAGAATGAGCCATGAATCATTAGGTTCTTCAAATATTCATCTGATAACATACCTACACTGGTGAAGGCATTGGACTTGAATTGGTAAATAATAGGTTTATCTTGCCTCATGGCTAGGGACCCATAACTGTGTGGTGAGAGTGGTAGGTTTATGACACAAAGATTTTTGTATTCATACTCCCCAAAGCCCTTGGAAGTGATTTTAAGATGAGTGATATCTAGGGATTTAGATGAAGTGTGTAATATATCATCAGGGTGGATATATTTCATAGTTTTGGGATTATAAGAGTAACTATGAGTATTGGGGTAATAGTAAGTAAGATTAGATTGTTCCATTTGGAATCTATGAAAGTGTTTTATTTCCCATGGAATTGTGACCTCTATTACAAAATGAGGAAATTATAGACATTGGTAGAGGGTAGAGGGCATCGCTCTCATCTCATGAATACAAGGGCATCCCAAAAGTAGATTGTATGGTAGATCTATGTCCACTAAATGAATTAGGGCTTGGTGGACTATGAGTCACATAGCTATAGGAATATAAATTGTACCCAAGGATGGCCTCTCATTATAATCATATACTTTAATCATTATCAAAGTAGGCCCTGATGAAGATTTTGAGTACCCCAATTTCTTGAGAAATTCAAGAGTTCACAAATTCAACGTTGACCCTCCTTCTACAAGTACTTATAGGATCTTATGATTAGTAATGGATATTTCAATAAATAGTGGATATTTATGATGAGGGCCTGTAGGTGGCATATCTTGTGCACTAAAATTAATCTATTGGTAAAGAGATATATGACCCACCAAATCTTGAAATTGCATTGTGTCAATATCCCAAAGAACTTTTAATTTATTTAGGACTTGATTGAGTATCTCTCAATGTACTGACGATGTCTTAAGAAGATCCATGAGAGAGATTCAAGTTAAAGTCTTCTAAAGCTATTGAAATATATCATAAGGTTTGTCAAAAAAACTTGATACTTTCTTAGGGATAGTGGCCTTTTGAGATGTGGATGTAGATGGGTCCTTTAGAGGTGATCCAAGAATGATGATCTTGCCATATTTTATAGTAACTATATCGTTAACTATTTCCCTATTAATTTTAAGGATGGTGGATGCTGGATGTGTGGGCTCTTTGGGGCCTCATATTTTAATGGTATTAATTAATGATATGGTATGAAGTGATAATTGACTCTATTAGAAGTGGAGGCCTGACCTTGATCCTTTAGTGGTTTCTTTTACCTTCGATCATTCTTAGGTAAGGGGTATTAATATATACCTAGCTATTGATTCTAAGATTAACTAGTTGGGCTTTCCCCTTCTACTTCTATATCTCCCTTCTCAATTAATCATTCTATGAAGTTCCTTCACTACATACACTTATCAATATAATTTTCCTTGAATCTATGATATTGGAAAAAATCATCTTCTGGGTTGCTATCATCCAATGGTCAAATTTTAGGGAGTAATCATATTAGCAACAATTAATTTTTATAGGACCATTTCTATAGGATACCAAGACTAGCTAGGGGCCTCTTTCCCATTTAGGGCTTTGGTATTCCCCTCGATACCCTTATAGTGGAGACATTTTGCTTTTTATTAGTAGGGGTTCTTTTCACTATTTATACATGTTTAGAATCTATAACACCATCCCCTAAGATAGTTTTATTCTTGTTGAAGACCTTAGGCTTACTTGAAAAAGTATTATATTGGTTTTGACCTTGTTCATTACGGGTATATAATTTAATTTTACCTTATCAATGAGTGGTTTTTAAATTTGAATCCCCTTTTCTGTAATTTCATCAAAAGATTTGGCACATTGCAGTTTCAATTGCTATTTTAATTTAGTATTGAGATTGTCAATAAATATTTTGGCAAACTCTTTTTTAGGGACAGTGCAACAAAATCAACTACCGAGGTTTCTCCACCATTATAAGAATGATGCTAAGCTTTATCCATTTCTATACTTAGTATTATAAAGTTATATAATGGATATATCATGTCTAATGTTAAAAGAGAAGTGTCGCACAAACTTCTTTGTTATCTCTCCAAAACTAGATATGGACCCTTTAGGTAGATGCATAAACTATTCTAGTGTCAGTCCTATGAGACTTTTATGGAAGAGTATAGAGAGGTAAGCATAACCATATACAACCTAATGACATGCCACATATAATTTTTGCACATGCTCACTTGGGTCTCATTTTCCTTTATATTTGTCAAATTTCATAATCTCAAAGTGTGTCGAGAGGGGTACCTGTAAGATACTCATATCTAATGGAGACATAAAAGTCTTCATATTTATATCTCATTGCTTATGTGAGAGGATAAATTTTTTGAAGAGTCACTTTCATCATCCTCCACTCTTGGGTGAATGAGATTTCCATTAAGGGATTAGATGATTTTGCTTGGCTTGTTCTAGGTCTTGATGAATTAGGATTAGTGTTTTTAGAGTTTCATCTTGGTGAAGTGGGTCTTTGGTTTTGAGCATGAAATTAAGAGGCAAGGGAATTATTTTGTTGAGTTAGTTAGTCTAATAAATCCTTGAAGATGGATCTCCTCTTGTCAGCCTCAATGTGATTATTTTTTGGGGGTTCTTATTCTTATTCAAATTCTTATTCATGATCTACAAAGTTATCTTCCTCTGTTCTTGGTGAAAATTATCTTGATGAAGTGAAGTATTAGGTCTAGTGGATGGGTAGATGAGATGTTTTAAGAGGCTTGGATCAAATTTAAGGGGTATTTTCCCCACCATTCCAATGACCTAGGAATTAATTTGATCATGGTTTTCATAGATATATTGGTCAAATTGTGCCCTAACCTCATCATTATTGAATAAGTCATTTGTAAACTAGTCTTCTTCTCTAGAGGTATGCATGTCATTATGTGTTTCTTCATTATCCAAATTTCATTCACCTATATTCTTAAGGATGTCATATTATTAATTAGAGCCTTGTCCCATTCTTAGGATTTGGGCATAGGTTATAATAGGCATGGTGGATGGTAAAGGTGATGCAAGATTAGTGATTAAGTGTGGCTTCAATATACGATGATGAAAGAGAAGGTGACTTTAAATACTAATTTTGACTTAAACCCAAGATAAAAATTGGTTAAGAGAGGTGTTTATATGTGACTTAGATTTTAATTTAAGGATACAAAGACTAGGGTGACTAAATATTATCAAAGTAACAACTTATAAAGGGTTTAATATAGTAAGAAGACAAAGAGGGTGAGATGACTAGATGCCCTTCACACTAGTAAGATGATGATTAGATGGGTTCTAAGTATGAATAGGCAATATGATGGGTGATAGACAAAACGTAATAAGGTTGAAAACTTTGACAATGTTTGAATGAGGATAGGTTGAATGAAGTGATGACTTTCCAAGACAAAGTTTAGTTCCCAAAAGGTATGGATGGTGATATGGAAATAAAATAGTTTGGTTTTTTCCTATGATGGGGTATGTCCTAAGGTTTTTCTAAGTGTTTTTGGTAATAAAGGGATAAGCTAACTCAATTCTAAAATAAAACAAGCCTTAGCACAACATGTACACAAGCATGCCCAATCACAAGCCCTATTATTAATCAACCAAGAGGGTGTGTAACCTAATGACTACACTTTCTAACAACTTTAAGGGTGAGGTTTTAGGTTGGTGATCCATTATGGATTTTACCAAACCTTCTTGATCTTTTCTACACTTTATGGTCACTCAGGAACTGATACTAGCTCTAGTAGTTAATTTTCTATTGTGGCCAATAGGTCCTAAACTAGGTATACACAAAGGTGTCTAGGGGCATCCCTGAGATAAAAAAAGGTACATGGGGCCCAAATATATATAAGGTGATATCTAATGCCTATTTTAAATAATTAAATCTTCCCCTTCATAGATGACCTAAATGGGGTCAACTACTTAGCCTAATGATAATTGTCTCTAATATTTATACTCTACTAGAACATGAAATTTGGTTTAATGTACAATGTTTAAATCTACATCACCAACCCCTAGTGACTAAGCAAGTATGTGGGGATGAATTCCACATCATGTAATTACATAAAAATAAAATAAAAGTTTATTTATTTGATTAATTACCTTATAAATTTAAGAAAATAAGTAAGCACACAAATATACATACAAGTTCAAGAGTAAAAAATTCTAAGATGAAGCATTATTCCTATAAGAACACAAGTTAGTAAACTAATCTAGTGCCTCCAGCTAAGATGGTCCTGCACAAAAACTAATTAGTAATTTAAAATAGTAAAAATTGGATTTATAATTGTAAAAATGTAATTACACTGTCAGTTAGTGAAAAATTGATTCCAAAGAGTACAAAACCATAGGCCTTTAGTAATACTACAACTGGCTAATATGTAGTTTTATAAGTGGTTAACTAATCATGATTGTATAGTTTATGCAAAACTACATATTTTTAGTCAATACCACAAGTCAAAATGGAATATCATGGGTCAAAATATGTGGTTTTGTGGCTTTAATAAAAACATGATAATCCTATTAGCAAGATGATAAAATATTCACAAAAGTGATTAAAATATTTACAATAGTTTACAGATTACTAATTAATATATATAGAATAAAACAAGACTATATATAATCAAATATAATATCTAGCCTACTGACTTAAAAATAACTATTTATAACTAAGACTAACTGTATTCATCAATATCACTTATTATGAAAGGCATTTTTGAGAAACAGATAGTAAATTCTAAATTTATTTGCATAATGTATACAAAGTATAAAAGATATTAAAGTATTAAAGGATTTTTAGACTTTTCTCAGAAGTTAAAAGAGATTAGAATCTGATATAATGTATCATCTAATCTATTTGAATCAAAACTACCTATTTATAAATAAAAATGCCTATCTGAGACAAAAATGCTTCTCATGAAATACGATATTTCAAGTAATTAAAACTTGATCAAATATTACCAAGTATAAGTCTATTTCTATAAAAAAACTAATATTTATCTATAACAACTAATTTTTTTTAAGGATAAAATCAAAAAAACATATAACATCAATTATTATCAATCCTTTCTTCAAAACTGACACTTAAACCTACAAAATCATTGTTAGTAGTCAAAACTACTTCTACAAATGTGTGATATTGAATCAAATAATTATAGGGGTGTTTTAGGAATGTAAAGGATTTATCTTGAATAGAACCTCCCCTTCCTATGAATATAAAGTAATAACACATAAATAAAAAATTGTTAGGAAGTCAAGATTTATAAATTAAACTAGTGTTTTTAATATAGAAGTCAAAATAGCCTTTTATGAATGTAATATTGTCACTTATTAACAATATCATGACTATAAATTGGTGATTTTGATTGGCATAAAATAACTACTATTATTAGGTTTGTTATTTTCTATTCTAATCCCTGCAAGACAAAATAAGTTAGTGTAATTCCTAAATAAAGCAAAAGGACGTGTAAGACTGACTATTTAGATTTTAAAACTATATCTTGTAAAACCACACTTTATACATCAAAAATATAGGTTTCCAAAAAAATCACATTTTGTAAGATGCAATATTACACAATACCAAAACCCTACTAAGACAACAAGTCATTAGTGGTTAAAAGGTATGGTTAGTGCTAAATTGCACTTTAAATGTCAAAACTGTCAATGTAATATCACAATTTGTAGAGCAAAAATGCCTTTCACCTAGACATAAAAACTTTGATGAAATCTAGAGCTTTCTCCTTATCCAACCAGTCCTACAAACTATCAAAACACTTATAGCATTCAAAATGGTTAATTTGAAGGATTTTTCCCATCATGGTTGCCAATGTATGATTATATTTTTGAGATGTTGATTAAAAATACTATAAATAGTAACTTAAACCCAAAAGCATAATAACATCATAAGGAGAGAAATGAAGGAATAATTAGTAATTTAAGAGTCAAAACTTACCATCAATTTATTCCTTGTAGCTTCTCTTCAATATTTTATAATCAATTCCAATGTAATTTGGTTTGTATGTGGATTGTTTTCTAGTAGCTTTAGGATGACTCTAATGGCTTCCTTGGATAATTGAATGGATTTCAAGAGTATAAGGATGCCCTAAAATGGCTAATATAAGAGTATATGCAAGGATCATGAATTTATTATTAGCTTGTCCATGCCCCAAGCATGGATTTTTATAGGATGGTGGATGGGGTTTTAGGGGAATTTTTAATTATTTATAAGCCTCTAGTTTGGGAGAGTTATAGAATCTTAGAGAGGCTTCTCTAGATCTAGAGACTTCTAGATTATTTTATGAGATAATAGGGATTAGATGGGAATTAAATTAGGTTTAAGGTTTATAAGGATGTAAGAGAGGCTAGGGTGTTAGATTGGCTAGGGGGTAGTTGAATAAATATGATTTTTTAATTTTCAAGTGGGCTAGTGGGTAGTTAATGAGATAGGATCAATGATTAAATGGGCTTGTTAGTAGGATAATGGGGTGATTAACTAGTCATAGGGAATGTATAAAGGTTTATGGGGTGTAAGAAATATTTTAATAGTAAATAGGAATTTAATTAATTAACTAAGATGTATGGTTATATAATAAATTATTAGGATTAATAGAATAATTAAGGTGAACAGATTTAGGTGCATACAATTTGATATGTTTTTCATTATAAAATTGGATATTTATGCTTAATGAGTTATTGATTTATTATTCAGTTCAATTATATTATTATATTTGATATTGTTATTATGTTTATTAATCTTATATATTATAGATATTATTAATGGTTTATTATGACTACAGGGACCATATATGAGCTAGGTTGGATGTGACTCTGAGTAGTCGGGTGAGGCTGAAAAAGTGAACAAAAAGAAATAGTGAACTTAAAATGGCAAATAGAGCTTTAACTAGTATGAATGATTTATGTCCTTTTTATATGCATGTTTTAAAATATTGATTACTATCATTTTTTATTTCAATTTTTTCATTGAATTGGTCATTAATTTGTTTAAACTTCTTACTCAATCATTACTTTATCAGTTGATTTTGACTCCTAAAACTAGATGACACTTATCAGCATTGCTAATATGTGCTTAGTCTATTCTTGATATTTGTACTTCTTATTTGACTTAATTAACTAGTCAACTTGTGACATTTCATTGGTATTTAAATTATATCTTTCGCATAGTTGGAATCTTATTTTGAGTTTGGACTCTTCAGTGGCATGGATGACTAGTCGCAATCATGTTTTATTTTGATGAATGACATTAACCATTGTTATGGTTCAAAGGCATTAAAGACATTTGAATTTTTCTTTGGATTATGGATTAATTCTTTAAGGTAATCATTATTTGGGACTCTTTTTGTATTCAAATGTTCTTATGACCAAGTCTTGGCTTAGCTTTGCTAAGGCAAGGTGGTTTGGGGGCTACGACCCACCATATGCATAACATTAGTTGAAGTGTTAAGTTTTGTTTATGATTTTAGCCTATGGTATTATCTCACCATTCAATATAAAATGTAGTGAGACTCTTCCCAACCCTATTAGTTTTGTTGCATGTTCATTTTGATTGTCATTTGAAAGTCCTGCACTTCGGAAAAATCTACCAAAATTTGGGCATGGTGACCAAGGAAAATAAGAATATAGTTAGTTGCATGAGTTTATATTAGAGTTTAAATTGTAGTGAGTCATTTGTCTTGTTGCCCGTGTGGGATTTTTTTTTTTTTTTATGGTGGTTTGAGTTAGTTTTAAGGGTCAAATGGTCTTTTGCATTTGTGTGGGTGAACGATGGTGAAAGATATAAATTCTTTTTGAATGTAGGGAATCACTCTTCTATGCCATATTTTTTCATTATTTTGAGTAAAACTTAATTAAGCAATGCATTTAAAATTCTAAGTTGTATTTTTACTTAGATTTGTTGGTTCGAATTAGTTTTTTAGTATGGAAATAAAACATATTTGTTTTATTATTCATTGGTATGTAAATAAATTGGTTTAATGGCTTAAAATGTTGAGTAAAACTTGTAGGGTTTTGTATTTAGTTATATGTTTTGTGTTTGTT
>JARHVA010004572.1:947500-1110000 GCA_037957365.1 Torreya grandis
TGCAGAATTAAGGAAAAATAGGGATCAAATACCTTAATTTTTATCAACTTATCTTTTTCTTGAATAGGTTTTTGCATCTATTTTTCATCTAGTGAATAAAGTCTAAATAGACTTGTATTTATATAAATATATAGCTTGTGCAGATAAGAAAATGTACTTAGGCCAACCTTAAGAGGGACATATGTTTGAAAAAGTATCCGTTATATAGAGTTAGGGCAAAGGAAAATATCACCTAATTGGGGACACTAGTGATATGTATTTGTAGTATCCCAAATGTGGTACTAATGTCCACCTAGTAGACTATTGGGAAAACTAGGATAGGGTCTAGGAAAGCTATCCCAAGACTGTGTTTAAGTTGACTATAGATATATGTGGTCTACATAATGGATGTAAAAGTGTGTCTAAGGCTTTAGGATAGGTCTAGGGCTAATCCATGAATAGGCTAACTCAAGAAATACTCTTAGCATCCAAATACTACTTTTAGGTGATTACATTCCCCCCATTATGTTATAAATGTAATAAAGTGAAATAACTAATATAATGGAAAAAGAAGCATATCTAGACTTACCTTGGAAGTGAAGCCCGTGTAACTAAATATGAGTATGTGAATCTGGGTCTATGTATGTGAAACATGATCTAAAGTAATGGCCTACAATGAAACATGCAAAAATTAGTCCTTAAGAGATAATCAAAATCAAAATACTATGCTAAGATAAAGTAATTGAGTAAATTTGAGTAAAGAGAGAGGAAAGGAATGAATACACCTCATTGGTTATGTGAACCAATACATGAACCTAGTGAAAACTTGTGTGTGTGTGTGTATAGTGATCATATCATTTAATATCTTAGACTGATCTCATAGCTTGATCAATCATCATATGGGTGGATTAAAGACTTAATTTAGTTTTGACTCCATCATTGTCCACCCCTACTTAGTGGACCCTGATCTATGAATAGTTTGGATAAGACTATAAGTGTATTTAACCCTCTCATATGGGTGGCTCAAGAACTCAAGTAGGCCATAAATCCATCATTTTCCACCCGTGTCAAGTATATACATATGTAACTAAACTATGCAAAGTGATAAAATTATCTAACTAAATATATCTAAGTATGTGAGTTAGCATTGTGGCCACTCAAGTATATTAGGTGGCTTTAGGCCATTTGAAAATGCTAACCACTTTAGATGGAGTAAGCCATGAATCTTGTGATAACCTAGAATGTGATAGAAAGGTATATAGTGTAGATAATGACATGGATTTTTCTATTCCATTTGATCAACCTATGTATCTAAGTATATAGAAGCTAATGTGCCATGCACATGCCCCAATATGGTATCTGAGTATATTGAATCTAAACTGAGTATGTAATAATTGAATCTATATAACTAAACTAAATGTGGGAGTGATCATGGCATGCATGATGCCCTCAAATCTAAGTAACTAGCATGAACCTGAGTTGGAATGAATGTATCTAAGTAAAATTTGAACATAACTTTCAAATATGTGACTATATCTATGCAAATCTATATTGTACCTAGTGTATTAGTCTAAATAATCTAGACTATATTGAATTTATGGCTACTAAACAATATCACCCTATAGTGGATAGTATCACCCTATGGTGCTAGTGTCCCAATCTGGGTGCTAATGTTTGCCTATTTTGAAATATGGGTGATTTGAACTACCTTTTTAGTCTTTCTTTTTTTTTTTTAAATGTTTGCCCTATGTCTAATTTCTAAAATTGAGCCTATGTGTTGAATTTTTTTCATAAATAACAAAGTATGAGCCTAATCTTTGTGACAAACCCATATGAATGCCCCCTCTTTTGAGGGTAGTTTTGAAACCTGTGTAAGAACTATCCTTAAAATAACAATCTCTATAAAATGTGTTAGTCAGATCATATGCATGATATTTTATTAAAATGTACAAACATAACATTAAAATGTAAAAGTATCTAAGCATAAGTAGGTAATGTAAGATTATGTAGTAATATATCATTGCACAAGGGTGTCAAGATAGATGTAATCAATGTGTATAGTATAAAATCTAAGTAACTACCTAGGGGGATGTGGCTTGATGTCCATCATGACACCCAAGTATGAAGGGTAGATTCATGAGTTCCCTTATGCCATCAAAAACTAGTGTGTGTGTAATAGGCAAATACAAGTATCATAGTGAAGACATATACATTCAAGCACATGAGGCATGCAAAGGTAGGTCAAGGGGCCATTATACAAGGTACATGTTCATATGTCATTAAATTTAAGAATGAAGACATATAAGGACATGTTCAAATGTCTACATACGCAATCAACAAGCAATTTTGTTGAGATCCACATAGAAGGACATGTTCAAATATCCACATATAAAAGCATAAAAACACACACAAGGGACATGGGCACATGTAAAAGGCATATAAATAGAGAAGTGGCATAAAGATAAAGAATAATGGCATATTTAAATTCCCTCAAAGATGGAAGAATCATAGGAAACACAATCAATTTTAATCTAGGAAAAAATTGAAATGAAAGCATGTATAACTATGTAGTACAAATTTTTGTAAATGTCAAGATGTACATATGTTGATTCTAACTAGTGATAGTCAGAAAAAAAATTGATCAATGAGTAGCAATGATCAATATTAAGATGTACTAATATATAAATTAGAATGTATATTATGTAAAGATAGAACTTGGTAGTAGCAAATTTGTATGAGATGCCCCCAAATGAGTAGATGTATCAAATGTATAAACCTAGATCAGTGTATATGCCCCCAGTGGGTAGATGATAACAATTATGGATCAGTATAGTAGACCAAAGTCCTATATGTAATATGCAAGAACTTGATAATAACAAGTGAAGCATATGTGTATGATAAAATTGACTACACTAGGATAGCTAGTAATATGCAATATCTAGCAAGTAGTAGAGATGTAAACATAGCAATGCATGCAATCTATTAATTTTGTATTTTCAAAATAAGTGAATGTTTTTTGTATTTTGACATGTTATATTATTATTTTTTTAAGAGTATAATCTATGTAAAATCAAATGAAAATAAACTATGCACAAGGAGCGAGAGAGAGAAGGAAGTATGTATAAGGTTAGGAACCATACTAACCAATGAGTCTCATGAGAGACTCAATATTACTGTGGCCTATGTCAAATATGGGAACTATGATCATATGTGTAGTGTGAAAGGGAAATTGTGAGCCCATGATCTATTGTGTTATATAATCTATGTCTAAAGTTACATGTGTATTGATGCTATGATGTTATGGCATTGATTGTGATGCCCTATGAACTATAGGCATCTTAGAAACCTATTTGGTAGAATAAGAAGTTGTAGGTGATTTATGTGCCCTGTGCTGAGAACCCCTAGAACCCAATAAAATTTAAATCAATGTAAAATGAGTAGAGTAAGGTCCCCTAGAATCTATGGCATATCTCTAATGTAGGGATCTCTCTAGTAAAGGTCTCCATGGGAGATTATGTGTATGTGTAGATACCATAGAAGTATACCTTACCTCTACTGATGACTTTGCTAAACACTATGAAGTACGCATAGGATTTGTACTCTTTATTGTAACTGATAATTATGCAATATTTAGTAATGGTGCTAATACTATAATTAGTGTTTGTGTTAGAAATATATTTAGAATGGGTAGAGGATACTCATATGGGACACATTCAACTTTAACCACCTGATTAGCATGTATATACTTTATGCATCGATGTAATATAGATGGGATGGCTTAGAGTTGTTGTAACCATGGCCTACCCAATAATATATAAAATACACCTACACTAAGTATTACTAGGAATCGAGTGGCTATGTGTGTTGGTCCAACCTATAATAGAAGCAAAATCTCCTTGATGGAGATATGAATGTGGCCACTAAAACAAATAATGATTATATAAGTGGGGAATATATCCCACTATGTGTAGCCTAAGTATTGTAAGAGTGTCATAGTACACATCTTATGATTGAGCTTTTGTCAACCATAAAATTTTGAATAGGATGGTGGTCTATGTATTCTCATATGAAGAGTGCATGTAAATATATGTCATCATCCACAATTTCTTGATCTAAAAATGCGATAAGTGGTTCAGGTGGAATTATAGTGTCTTACATGCCAATAATGTTATGTATTGGATGTGTCTCCTTCGTAACTATGTGATATGAATCTGGTGATGGATACACCTGATATGTATAGTGAACACTTGATGTAATCCCTACTCATTCTTTGTATGCTTTAGGAAATAATTTGAAAATATTTTTAGTGTTTTAGCCTTTGTTTATTGTTGTTTCAATGTCTCTATGGGTGTGCCCACATCAATAATGTTAGCCTAATGAGATCTTATATCTTGTGCTTTAGGTTAATACATCTATTTATTGTGTGTCCTAGTACCCTATGATGCTCATAGAACACATTTGAATCATAACTCATTGGAAGAGGCCATGTCATATCAACCTCTTTAATGGGAGGAAGAGATATTACATTTCATTGCAATAGTTGTTGTAGAACCCGTGCTAATGACTCTAGAAGATTAGTGAAGACTTTGCACTAAGGAGCACATAAAACCAATCTAGGAGATGGCTTAGAATCAATCTTTATTATGGCCTTTTGATCACTTTTGTTTTATTTTTCCCTTACCTTGTATGGAGGTTTGTTTAAAATCTTAATAGTTGATTTTGATCCATTTATGTACTTGATTTTTCCCATTGATAAGAGCTTAACCTCTCTTTCCTTGACTGTGTGGCATAAATTGATAAATGTAAGAAACTTCTTAAATGAGATAGCTTCGTGCAGTGATGGCAATAAACTTTGTTTAAATATATCTTGAAGTTATCTATCTACCATGGGGCTAGTCAATTGGATAATATTATCTCATATCATAAGACATAATCTACAATAGGCTCATTTGATTTTTATTTTAACTATGCCACTTATGCATATGATATCTTATCAATGATGTTGATAGATAAATGTGATAGGAACATGTTAGATAAAGGACTTAATTCCATGATAGATCAATTTGGTAAATCATAAAACCAATGTAGGGTGTAATTCTTGAGACTACATAGAAATAACTTTGTAAGAAGCCAATCATTGGATACATATTCCAAATATGTTACATGAAAGGCTCTAAGATGATCCTCTAGGTCAACCTTGCCATCATATAATGTGAGATTGGGTGCCACAAAATTGGATGGAAAATTATTTATCACTATGTGATGTGTCAAAGGTTTATGCAAGAGAATGTTTGAATCCAAGGCATGTGATAGCCTAGTTGTTCCCTTCTTGAGATGTAGCACCTTAGACTACAAAGTATGAATTTCATGTATAAGTGATTATACATCTAGACTAGAGGAACTAGCCACAAGTGGTGTATTTATCAATGATGGTTGAATAACAATATTGGGTTGTACTATCTGAGTTGGTTGAGTTGGCTCCATTGGAGGTGTAAAAACTTTATTAACTAGAGGGGTTGAATATTGACCATTGTTTATTTTTTTCTAGATTTCCAATATGGCTTGTATAATATGTGCATGATCAAGGGGTTATTATTGATTTATATCTTTGAATCCTTATAATACCTCATCTTTATAAATAATTATGCCATTATTGTTAAGTGGAGGGAGTGTGTCCTAATTCTCAATGTGTACCTCATCTTGCTCTTGGTTATAGTATTCATCTTTAGTTGCATTATCATTAAAATCCACATAATCAAGGTGTGAAAGATAAATATCTAAAGTATTAATATGTTCTTTATCCTTGTTATAGGCTCAGATAATAGGAATTTTAATATGATCTATAGGATTATCACCTAGTCTAACACTTCTTCTTAATGGAAGAGAGATAGCTTTTTTAGATTTAGATGGAATATAGAAAACAAATTAAAATATAGATACTAAAATAGAATGTATGAAGTCTAAATAATTAATAGTAGTTAATGAAATTAGGATAAAAAGGATACAAACCTTAAAAGCATCTAAGGTTACGAGTTTTTTGAATCTAGGGTTTCTTTACAATAATTTAAATTATATGTAAATAAACTGAAACCCTAATATGAAAAATGATTTAATTTATCTATGTTGTCTTAAAAAAATTAGAAAAATATAAGTATACCACCCTAAATTATTGCACAAAAAATGGGATTAATGCAAGCTAGGGTTTGAAGTAATATTTGAAGTATGTCATGTTCAAAAAATGATATAACCTTTTAGGGTTTAAATATGTAAATCATATGTTTAGATTAAAGGGTTGAGATGTCTAAATCAATTTAAAAATATATATTAATTAAGTGCTAATTTATTATATATTTTAACCTTATTTGAATTTATAAAAATGATAATAAATATGCATAAATTGAGACTTATTTGGAAAGTGACTATCACAAATAAATATAGGTTTTAAAAACTAAGTTATGGATAGGTTTGAGTGTCATCAATAGGGTCCCAAGATCTATTTACTCACTCAATAGTAGCACCCCACCTAGATAGCAGTGTCATATTGTTGTAGTGTCTTCAAAGTTGTGCTAGTGCCCCCTTTGTAGTACTATTCCTATTTTTGGGAACACCTGCACCTGTGTTTTTAGGTCTTATTTATGCATGCATGAAATCTAAAACTCTATGTTATGCCTAAAATTTTGATTTAGTGTGAAAACCCTAATCCTCCTTGAAAGTATGGTATGAGAAATAATTTTGTGTTCATTACTAGGATAGGATGGACATCCTTAACACCCCATTATGAACAGTGTTGTCTGTATACCAATACTCTAAAGAGGGATCAATCCTGATGTAGTTCTTCCACCTAGTGATTGATGCAAGTATAAATTAATGCTAGAATGAGAGTGGTCTTAAATGATTTAAGTATGTTTGATTTTTAAAATATTTGAAATCTTGGCTTAGGGATGCTATATATGGTAGTATGTAGATCTAAGGAAGAATGGGGACCAAATACCTTAATTTTGTTTAGCTTATCTTTTGTTTGAATAGGATTTTGTATCTATTTTACATCTAGTGAATAAATTCCAAATAGACTTGTATTTATAAAGATCTATATCTTGTGAAGATAAGAAAATGTACTTAGACCAACCTTAGGAGGGGAACACATTTAAAAAATTATTTATTTGAGAGAGTTAGGGAAAAGGACAATAGCACCTAATTGGAGACACTAGCACCATGTGGTTGTATTATCCCAAATGTGGTGCTAATGTCCACCTAGCAGACTACTAGTTAAACTAGGTTAGGATCTAGGAAATTTATCTTAGGACTATGTTTAAGCTAATTGTAGATGCATGTGATTTACACAATGGCTAAAAAAGTGTGTCTAAATCTTTAGGATAGGTCTAGAGATAATCCAAGAATATGCTAACTCAAGCAACCCTCTTAGCATCCAAATATCACTTTTAGATGATTACAAGGTTATAGGGCCAATATTCTTGAAAGAGAGGAACCTCCTCTCAACAATGTTAGAAGAAATATTGGATCCCCTAATCTAGATGAAAATAACCCTAATGCTAACCAAGAGTTAGTCTTAAATGGAATATTGATTACATGCCCTAAAAAACAAGTTGGACACCTAAAAATGAAGATTGAACAACTTGGAGGGTGTTCCACCTGAAGAACTTCCTCTTAGAGAAGAAGGGAAATTTGGTGAGAAAAAACTTCAAGATAACCTTGTCAATGTGGTTGATCCTATCATCAAGGAATTGAAAAATTTACCTCCACCAACCTTTTTAGGTGAGGAATTAGGTGATACAATTGATGCATGATTAGTTCACCTATAGAAGTATTTTAATCTTCATAATATGCCATTCAATGTAAAAGTAAGAGTGTTTGATTATTAGTTAGTTGGAGTTGCATCTCTTTATTAGAACCATCTCTATACCTTATAGGGTTACTAGCCAATGAATCTTACCTGGACTACTTTTGAAATGCAATTCAAGAAGAGGTATCTCAGCTCAAACTTTAAGGAACATAAAATAAATAATTTTTAACTATTAAAACAAGAGAATATGTCTATAATTGAATACAAAAACAATTTTTTAAACCTACTGCATCATGTTAATGATATGCATGATGAAGATACTAAAGTTACCGAGTTCAAACTAGGGTTGAAGGAGATATTGGTGCATGATGTCAACATGACTCATCTTTATACTCTAACTACTATTATTGAATCTAATAATAGGGCAGAAAAGAAAGAAAAATATCATCAAAAGGTGAGGTAAGATTTTAAATGGAATAGACAACAGTCTAAGAACAAAAAGTTATCCCCTTCACTTAATAATTTTAATAAATCTAATCAAAACTATATGTTTACCAAGAGTAAAATTGGTTTTAATTAATTTCAAGGGTAGAATAAAAACTTTAAGAATCAGATTTCTTCTAAATCTATAAATTTTAAGTGAAATCAGAGCCAAGGTAGTCAAAACATACCTACCACTAGGGCAAATATCATTCATGTGTCACCTCAAAGGTCTCTAGTATGCTGGGAATGTGGTGATAATCATTATTTCAAGGATTTTCCTAAGATATAAATAGGTCAATTAGTTAACCATAGGATCTATGTAGCTATGGATAATAAAAACTCATATTTTTAAGCAACCCCTATAAAATTCAGAGGTAAATTAATTGATATTATGTTTCAATTTTTTTTTATTCAAGAGCAATGGATAATTTTATTAATCCAAAGTTAGTAAATAATTGTAAACTAAATCATGTGACATTGAAGGATGGTTGGGATGTTGAGGTTGGTTTAGGTAAAAATGTGCTAGTCTCTAAGTGTCTTAAACAAATAAACTTAGATTTAGGAAACTTTTAGACCAAAGTTAACCTATTTTTAGTTCCTCTTAGTTATTTTGACATCATTATAGGCATAGATTGGTTACAACATCATATATACAATCTATATTACTTTAATAAAATGATTAAATGTTGTGATGACATGGGAAAATAATTTGTTGAAACATAAAATACATAAGTTGTTATTAGCCTTGCATCTAAAGAAATCAATGCATAAAAGCTATAAATTATATACTATACAGATGCATGAAACAACATCTATAACAAAAACAACATTTTAAGAATACCCATTTTTGTAAGATTTTTTTGATTTTTTTTAGAAAAATTGTTTGGTTTACCTCCTAAGAGAGAGTTTGACTTTTCTATTGATGTAATGTCAAGGGTAGCCCATATATCTAAAGCACCTTGTTGTATGAATGTAATAAATTTATAGGAGTTGAAATCTCAATTGAAATAGATGATATAAAATTATAGTATTAGGCCAAGTTTGTGACCTTGGGGTGCACCTATGGTCTTTGTGAAAAATAAGGATAGAACTTTACAATTATGTGTTAACTATTGTATGCTTAACAAGGTTACTATTAAGAATTATTATCTTTTACCAAGGATAGATGATATGTTTGATCAAATGAAGGATGAAACTATCTTTCATAAGATATACTTGAGGTAAGGCTATCACCATCTAAGAATTAAGGATGAATATATCCATAAGATTACTATTAGAACTCAGTATGGACATTATGAGATTACAGTAATGCCTTATGGCTTGACTAATGTGCCTGTTATGATTATGAATTTAATGAATAGTGTATTCAAGGATTTTATGGACAAGTTTATTCTAATTTTCCTTGATGACATACTAATATATTCTAAAAATGCATCTAAACATGAACAATATTGGTGTTTAGTGTTGTAAAGGCTAAGGCCAAGGCAGCATAAATTGTTTGGTAAGTTGTCTAAATGTGTTTTCTTTCAAACTGAGATCTACTATTTGGGTCACATAATATCTAAGGTGACATTATTATTGATTAGATAAAGATTAAATATATCCAAGAGTGGCCTAATCTTAAAAACATGCATGAAGTATGAATTTTTATGGGATTGGCTAATTATTATAGAAAGTTTGTTGAAAAAAATTCTAAGTTGACTAACCCACTGACTTTCTTTCAGCACAAGAATAAGAAGTTTATTTGGATTTCTATTTATGAAAAAGATTTTTAGAAGCTTAAATAATTATTAACTAAATAACCTATACTTGTTGTGTTGGATCCTAATAGTAATTTTGAAATATGGGGTCATGCATCTAAAGAAGGCTTGGGTGGTGTGTTAACTTGGGATGGTTCAGTTTTGGATTATGAGTCATGGAAATTGAAGGAACATGAGAAAATTTACACAACTCATAACCTAGAACTTGTTGCCATTGTACATGGTTTGAAGAAATGGAAACACTTTTTACTGGATAAGCATTTTGAATTAAAATATGATCATCATAGTCTAGAATATTTGTTTTCCTATGATGATCTAAACGCACGTCAACGTAGGTGGTTGGAATTTTTGAGTAATTTTGAAAAGAATATTTCATATGTTATAGTTAAAGAGAATCATGTTACTGATGCACTTAATCAATATACATATCTCATTGCCTTGTTTATTCTACATAGAAAATTTAGAGCAAAATTTTTTGAATAATAGTGTTTTAATAAGTTTTACCAAGATGTAAGTGCAAATTTTGTTGACGAGCCTACAGAATTAAAAAAATTAACTTTTTTGTTGATTTTAATGGCTTAATCAGACATAAAAATAGAGTTTGCATGCTTGAGTCTAGTGAATTAAGGAAAATTTTGTTAAAATAAGTGCATAAAGCACCTCATTTTTCTCATCCTAGTGTCATAAGATGTCACATGAGTTCAAAAACTATATTATTGGCCTGGATTGAAACATGAAGTTTCTGACTTTGTGTTAAAATGTTTGGATTGTCAGCATGTGAAAGCTAAATATTATCATCCATGTGGACTATTTTACCCTCATGATGTTCCATGAGATAACTGGGCTATGATTTCTTTACATTCATAGTTAGTTTACCAAAATCATGAAGTAAGCATGATACTATTCTAGTTGTAATAGATAAATTTATTAAAGTTGCTCATTTCATTACTAGAAATTTAACTAATGATGCATTTGTATTTGTCAAATTATTTTTGAAATAAATATTAAGGTTGTACAACATGCCTAAAGTTATTATTTATGATAGACGTAAACGTTTTACTTCAAAGTTTTGGAAAACTTTGACTATTTCTTTGGGTACAAGATTAAATTTTAGTTCATCTTATCACCTAAAAATAGCTGGTTAGAAAAAAAGAATAAATTAGGTTGTGGAAGACATGTTAATAATGTATGTGATGGATCAACAAGGTAAATGGTAAGATTATTCACACTTAGTGGATTCTATTTACAATAACACATAACATTTTGTTAATATAATGGTTCCTTTCAAAGCTTTGTTTAGACGTAAATGTAGATTGCCAGTTGGCTATAAAATTTTAGAAAATATAACTAATGTTGGTCATGATGTTTTATAGGAGTATGATAGGCAAATGGAAATAATAAGGAAATATCTAAATGTTAACTTTGATAGGCAAAGAGTTATAATGATTTTAAGAGATCACCACATGAATTTGAAGTTGGTGATAAGTATTTTCTAAGTGTTAGACCATAAAAAAATTCAATTAAGTTTGGAAAGTCATCCAAATTAGGTCCTCAATCTGAAAAACCCTTTTAAAATTTTGAGAATATTAGTCTTATTACCTATTGACTAGCCCTTTCTCCTTCTTTGTTATGGATTCATGATGTTTTTCATGTTGCATTATTGAGAAAGTATATTCCTAACCCTTCTCATTTTATGGATTGGACTCATCTTTAGGTTTCAAAAGAGGAAAAGATATAGTTTGATCCAATGAAAATCCTAGACCATCATAGCATTAGGTTTTAAAATCATGATATTTTCCAAATTTTGGTTCAATGGTATCTTTTGTTTGAAAAAATTGCTACTTAGGAAGATGAGAGTCTTTTCAAGCAACACTATCCTTAGCTATTTTGATCATCGAGATGACTCCCCTCCAAGTGGGGGAGGATGTCGTAACCTTATTTGACTATATTTATTTCACTTATTATTATGGTTTAATTATTAAATATTTAGGACATAGTTATTTGTATTATTATTGTGACATAATTTTGTGATCTATGTTCGATCTAATATTAATTTTTATGTAGATAATTAGTTGAAATGCCTTTCATTATAGCATTGGATATTTATGCTTAATGAGTTACTGATTAATTATTTAGTTCAATTATATTATTGCATTTAATGTTGTTATTGCATTTGTTTCTCTTATATAGTATGGATACTACTATTGATTTGTTATAACTGTAAGTACCAGATATGAGCTAGATTGGATATGACTTCAAGCAGTCATGTGAGACTCAAAAAGTGAATGAAAAGAAATAGTGAACTTAAAATGGCAAACTAAACTTTGAATATTATGAATGCTCTAAGTCCTTTTTATATGCATATTTTAAATTACTAAGCATTATCATTTTTAAGTTTAATTTCTTTATTGAATTGGTCATTGGTTGGTTTTGACTTCTTGATAGACCATTACTTTATCAGTTGATTTTGAATCCTAGATCTAGTCAACACTTGTTGGCATTACTAATATCTACTTAGTCTATTCTTGATCTTTATGCTACTCATCTAGATTAATTGACTTGTTAGCTTGCAACATTACATTAGTTTTTGGATTCTATCTTGCTCGTAGTTGGAATCTTATTTTGTGTTTAGACTCTTTAGTAGCATGGATGACTGGTCACAGTCTTAGTTTGTTTTGATGAATGACATTAACCATTGTTATGGTTAAAATGTATTAAAAACATTTGAATTTATCTTCAGATTATGGTTAAATTCTTGAATTTTATCATTGTTTAGGACTCTTTTTACATTCAAAGGTTATTATGTCAAAATTTTGGCTTGGCTTCATGAAGGCAAGGTAATTTGGGGGCCATAACCCACCATGGGCATAGCATTAGTTGAAGTGTTGGGTGTTGTTTATGACTTTAACCTATGGCATTATCTCTCCATTCAATGCAAAGTGCATCGAGACTCTTCCCAACCCTATTGGGGTTCTTGCATGTTCATTTTACTTGTCATTTAGAAGCCATACGCTTGGCAAAATTTTGTCATAATTTGGGCATGGTAGCCAAGGGAAATAATAATGTAGTTAGTTGCATGAGTTTTTTCAGAGCTAAAACTAAATTTAGTCATTTATCTTGTTGTCCATGAGGGATTTTTTTTTAGAGTTTATGGTAGTTCGAGTTGGATTTAAGGGTTGACTGGTCTTTTGTATTTGTGTGGGTAAACGAGGATGGAAGCTAAAAATTCTTTGTGAAGGTAAGGAATCACTCTTCTACACCATACTTTTGCATTTTTTTTATTAGTGCTCAAGTAAGTAATGCATTTAAAATTTTTATTTGTATTTTTGACTTGGACTTGTTGGTTCAAATTAGGTTTTCAATAAGAAAATAAAATATAGTTGTTTTATTATTCATTGGTATGCAAATAATTTGGTTTAGTGGCTTAAAATATTGAGTAAATCCTATAGGGTTTTGTGTTTACTTATAGGTTTTGTGTTTTTTTAATAAGAACAACATGGCAGCCTTTACAGCTTGACCATGGTATAATTTTGGCCATTTCTATGTGTGTGCATTTTTAAGTCTATTTTATTACTATGGATCTGTGCTTTTGTTTTGGTTATGTTGTTTTAAGGCCAAGGTTGTGCATATAGTTTAAAGGGTTTTTTTAATTGGTAAAATCTTCTTATAAATATTTGAAACCCTAGCTTTAAACACTTAGGTTTTTATTAGGGTCACTTTGTTTGTTTTGAACACCAATTGTGCATGATTTAAATGTGGCCATGAATAGAAACCATGATGTTTTTATGTTTTCATTACTGATCGGAAATGTTAATAGGGTTTGAGTAAAATAATATTTTATTATTATTTTGTTTAGGTTGGATTAAAATGTCAGACTTTTAGGTAATGATTTTTATTATTGATGGTTTTGACTTATTTATTTAATTTTATTTTGATCATTGATTGGATTTCTAGTCATGATGGGTTGATTGGGAGTTGAGAAGATTTGATAATTTGATTTCTTCTATCATTATGTTTTCATTTTGATTGTTTATATCATGACGTTGGATAAGGTCAAATAATTCTTTACTCATGATTGATAAAGACTATTTTTGGTCAACTTTGACCTATAGCTTTACATTATGTGATATGAATTTCTTGAGTTATGTTTTGAGGTATTTATTATACTGTTGCAAGTTGATAATAATTTTGATAAAGGTTTTATGTTATTATTTGAGTGTATAGTGTAGAGTAAAAAAACACTCTACATTTCATTCTGATTTTCAATTGTGCATTGCAAACCCTACACACTTTGGTTCAAGATGGCAAAGTTTTGACTCAGAGCTCGGGCTCAATTTTCTTTTTGCCTCATTTTTCTCTAAGTGTTGAAGTCAAGAAGAAGCTGCCAAGTGTCATTGACTGAGGCACCTTTCATAATTTCTATAAGTTGGTCAGGACGTGCCACATATCTCATAGTAACTTAGTAGAACTTGACAAGTGTCGGCATCCATGTTTCATATCGGCATCTACATTTCAAATCTCTTTTGAGCGAAAGGTTTCAACAAGCTAAGTATCAGGACAAGTAAAAGGCACCAGGTGACAATAGCAGAAGGTTTCAATGTGCTTTTCTAAAAGCAACGAAAGATGCCACCTATTCCTAGCTAAAGAAAGTGGAAGCCACCACGTGTCAACCTCTAAATTATCTTGATTTTGTTTCATTGACAAGTAAAGACTGTGGTGGGTCCCAAGTTTTTATTCTGAGGCAAGTGAAAGCTGCCAAGTGTCATCATCCATGTAAGTATGAAATGAGGCCTAATTATTTTTATTGTATAGATAGGGCAATGTGGAGATGGACACGTGTCACCTTCTATAGGATTCTCAAAAGGTAGCTAAAATGTAGAAAGTGTCACCTATCCCTCATTTTGAATGCAGAAAAAGTGCCACCTATCCCTATTTCCTTTTTGAAGTTACTCGAGTGAGAAGTGCTTTGGGTCCCATTTTCTATAGAATTTGTTTAAGTTTTGGAGAAGTGGATGGTGATAGATGTCAAAGACCAAACACTTATAAGTGAAGATACAGTAAGAGTATAGGTAATGTGAAAAGTGTCGTGTGTCTTCAGTAAGTGCTATGGAAGCTACCAAGTGGCATGTTTCAGTTCTTCCTAAATAATAAGAGGGTTTTCAAGTAAAATAGGGGAATTGGCCAAGTGTCTTCTTCTATTTGATAGAAGGGAGTGTCATGTGTATCTATTTCAGCCAATGAACTATAGGAAGACATAACATTTTAGAATCTAAGAAATATCTTCTGTTAGACACTTCCAATTTCAGTTAGAGTTTAGTTGGGCTGTTAGATTGAGAACACACACAATTTGGAGTGAATCCAATGCTACAAAGAGGGGTGTAGAGATCACCAAAAACCATCATTATAAGATTAGAGAGAATTTTCTGTGAGAGACTATTGTCAAGAGTTTTTATACTTTTATAGCTGTGATCAAGAATATCATTTTCCTTTGTTCTATTTTCTTGAGTTTGAAAGTTTATGTAACTGTGCTTGTTTATGTGCCTTTTATATGACTGGAGAATTAATAATAAAATAGAGTTTTGTGCCTTTGTTGATGTTTTTTGTGTCATTGCAAAAGTAGTCTAAGATGTGAGCCTCTATTTCTATTGTTTCTATCTTTTACATTGATCATGACTTGTTCGCTCTTTAATGTAATTGAATCTTACATATAGTGTTAATGTGCTTAGAATTAAGGATCGAATTACATTCAAGCGCATTGCCATAGTTAGATTTTCTTTCTTTGCATTTGTGTTTCTATTTAAATTCCTATCCCTTTCCTCCCAACACTTAAGATAAAGAAGAGACCAGCTTCTCTTGAATCTAGAGGTCATTTCAAGTTGCAAGTCCCACATTCTTGAAACTTCTCATTGTTGGTGTTAGAAAAAAGAGCAATTTTAACCATCAATAGTTTTTGGCATGCCTAGTGGGACAAGTCTTGAAGTTTATTTCAAAACCATATAAACCAAAGAGCTACAAGGAGTCAAAGTTATAGACCAGTAACCAGATCTCAATCTATTATAAATCCAGGTATTCTTTTTCCAAATTTGGTAACTAGTCCAAGAAGAAGAGTCAATCAGTTTATACCGATACCAAGAGTAAATATGGGAGCCCTTATACCCCCAAAGAATTATGCAAGTTGAAACACTGGTAGTCCTTTGATTCTCCTAGTACCACCAGCCATGTGGGATCCTATCCCAGTAAATACCTTGAAAGCTCTACCCAAATTTAGTGGGCAAGATTTTAAAACACTAAAAGAACATCTTCAAGATGTGTTTGATGTCTATGTTATACATGTTGTCACACAACAGAATGTGGCTATAAGATTATTAGCAGCTTCTTTTAAAGGGAAGGCTCTAGAATGGTATCGATCCTTGACTCCAAATACAATATCTACATGAGATCAGCTTGGAGATCTTTTCTTTGAAAGATTTTAAGAAAAGGGTGATAAATCTTCTCTATTGCAACAATTATTACTATTCAAAGAACACCATAAGAAGCAATGACTGACTTCAATTCCAGATTTCAAAAGACTTGGGAAAGGATTCCTGCTATAGCTAGACCATTACCAGGTATGGCTACAGTATTTTATCTTAAATCTTTGAATTTAGAAATATCGGTTATGATTCAGTCACTTGGAGGTCAGACTCTACTAGAAGCTTATGACTATGCAGTCAGAGCTGAAAATAATCTAATAGATGCTGGAAAGTTACCCGCAAGGCCTCCCATGCCCATGTTTCCAGAGATTACCTTACCATTGCCTCAAGAAGCCTCTAATTCCATAGCCCCACCTGTGTTTATGTATAAATATCCTCAACCACCTACTAAAGAACTTGTCTCTGCCTAGTCATCTGAGATGGATGATATCAAGAATATCTTAAGGACATTTTCGAATGAGTTGATTAACATGAAGAGACAACATAATCCTTACCCTAGACCCCAATATCAGGGCTACCAAGGAAATATATTTTTATCACAGCCGAACCAATATCAAGGTCCTCAAAGGCAAAATAACCCTCAGCTAGCAAACCAATTAATAGCAATCCCTACACCCTCACAAACTGTTCCCCCCAATTTGAATAGGGAGATTGTTCAAGGGAAAAATAATTATGTAGATAGCACCAATGCTTGGTGTTTCCCTTGTCATAATGCTCATACTCCTAGAGATTGTCCCATGGGTAATCTACAATAAAAGGTAGCAAAGCAAAGAAGAATGGATGGACAATTTACAAGCAGTAGTGACAATCAATCCTACCAATCTCTTGGTATGCAAAATTCAGTCCTAATGGCTCAGATGCAAGGGATGTCTTTACAACAAGAGGAAGAAATAGCCTTGAAACATGCTTTGTTCTCATGGGTTGATGATGAATAATCAATTTTCTTGAATGAAGCTTCTACTTCCAAGAAACTAGTGGTGCAATCAGACAACTATACTAGATCAAAGAGAAGAATGGTGGAATAGCTTGAGGTTGAAAATAATCAAGTTATGGAGAGTCCTCCATTTCAAGGTCAAAGAAATACCACTATTAGACAATAAATGCCATAATCAATGCTGAATCAAGTAGTTCCTAGACAAGTTCAAGAAAAAGCAAGGTATCCTTACTTTCCAAGAACCCAGACTCTGGGACCAATGAATGTGGTGGATCAATTAAAGAGGAATCCAGCACAAGTATCAATCTGGGACACATTAGCTATCCCTGAACAAAAGACACTATTACAAGAGGCTCTACAAGGCCAAGCAGTGCCCAAACATATTGAGATCAAAGAAAGATTTGCTAAAAAAGAAAAGCTGAAGGACACAGTTCATCTGCAAATAACAGCCCTAGTGAACAATCCACCAGAGGTAAGCAAAACAAAATTAGATCCTTTCTATCTAACTTTGATAGTTGGTAAGAAATTGCTGCATAATGCAATGATAGATTTAGGGGCTAGTACTACAGTAATGCCAAAGGCAATAGTAGATGCTTTAAAGATAAAGTATGAGACACTCACTAAAGGAGTTATGTAGCTAGATGGTAAATCAGTGCAAATAATATGGAGAATTAGATAACTCCCATTACAATTATATACTTGTCTCAATATAATTGTTAATCAAGATATAGTAGTCATAGATATACCTTCTATTTTTGGTTTATGTTTATCAAGAGACTTTATAGCCAAGATAGGAGGATATATGTCTCTTGATTGGTCTCACCTTATTCTAAGAACCAAATATGGTTCAAAGATGAAAATTCTATCTAAACCACTATCAAAGGATCATATCACAAATAAACCAACATCAAAATTAGAGGTAGATCATGCCATGTTAAATAAGGAAGAAAGGGTTTTTGTTGAAGAGTTAGGCAACTGGACTGAGCATGATCAAGAAGAAGAAAATAACCAGTTGTTAGATATGATGCATAGTGACCCATATGGGAATTATGCTTCTACTGGTCTAGGCACTTATGTCATTTTTGATGAGGACCATTAAATCCCTAATGTTTTAAGGGAAGAGACACCAACTACTCAAGAATCTGAAAAAGATTCAAAAATTTGGACCTTAAATTTTGATGGGGCTAGAAGTAAAAATGGTGTTGGAGCATGAATTTGTCTTACTGCTCCAAATCGTGAGAAAATTTTAAGGGCTATCCGTTTCCAATTTGCCTTTACAAATAATGATGCTAAGTATGAATCTCTAGTACATGGGCTCCTATTAGCCAAGAAAAAGGGAATAAAGAATCTAATAGTAAAAAGAGATTCAGAATTAGTAGTAAAGAAAATTAGAGAAAAGGCAATAGCCAAAAATGTAAGAATAAGATCCTACAGACATAGGATTTGGGACTTAATAAAAGATTTTGAAGATTTCAATATTGAAGTAGCCCCTAGGATTCAAAATTCTAAAGCTGATAGGATGGCCCAGATTGGCTCACAGTTTGATCTAGCAACTGGCCTATTAGTTAACAATGAGTCAGTAAAAGTTATAGTGAGGCCAACCATTCCAGATAATGATGAGAATTGGCAAGTATTTAAAAATGATTCTTAGGTACTCTCATTCTTACAATAATTAGATGAGTTTAATGATCAATTGCAAACCAAAATTGAAGAATCATATGGAGATCAAGTTATACAATTGAAGACTAATAAGCTTCCCAAAGGCTTGATCACTTTAGAGAATCTATTTGATCCAGAAGATGTAAGTCTGGAGAAGAAAAGATTCTAAGTAAACAAAGTAGACTATTCTAAAATAGAGGTGAGTGAAGGGAAAAAATTAAAAATTGGAAATTCTACAACTCAAGGAGAAAAGGAAAGACTAGTTGAATTGTGTAAAAAATATGACAGAGTCATAGCCTGGAGTTATGAAGACCTTCATGCATACAATAGAGACATTATTCAGCACACAATAGAACTGACTAAAGGATCTAAGCCCATCAGACAGAAATAGAGGCCAATAAATCTAGGGATTGACCTCTAATGGTAGGTGAGTTGCAAAAACTTTTAGATTCTAAAATAATTTTTCCAATCAAACACTCAACCTGGGTATCAAATCTGGTACCTGTTAGGAAAAAGAATGGAGATATAAGACTTTGTGTAGATTTCAGATATCTAAATAGAGCATCTCTGAAAGATTACTATCCCTTGCCCTCGATGGAACAAATTCTACAAACTGTGGCTAGATCAGAGAGATTTTATTTGCTAGATGGTTTCTCTGGATATAATCAGATTTGGGTAGCTGATGAAGACCAATACAAAACCACTTTTACTACCAAATGGGGAACATTTGCATATGCTAAGATGCCATTTGGCCTGTCAAATGTAGGAGCCACTTTCCAAAGAGCTATGGATGTAGCATTTGGGGAACTTATAAATAAAATAATCTTGATTTATCTTGATGATCTTACTATTTTTTCAAAAAATATTGTTGATCTTTTTTATCATTTAGAATCTATTTTCAAGAAATGTCAGGAATTTGAAATATCACTGAATCCTAAGAAATGCATCTTTGTTGTACCTCAAGGCAAATTATTGGGACATATAGTATCTAAAGAAGGAGTTTCCATAGATCTTGAAAGAGTGGCAGCTATAATGAATCTACCTCTTCCAGTAAATAAAAAGGCAGTTTAGTCCTTTTTAGAGAAGATTAATTTTGTCAGTAGGTTCATATCTAATTTTGTTGGCTTAGTAAGACTAGTGACACTCTTGTTAAATAAAGACATGATTTTCAAGTGGACTACAGAAGGAAGGCAAGCCTTTGAAGAGGTCAAGAAGGCTATCTCAACAGCCCCAGTACTTAAAAACCCAGATTTTTTTAAGCCTTTTGTAATGTATGTCTATGGAGGAGAGTTAAGTATTCTTGTTGTCTTAACACAAAAGGATGATAGACAAGAGGTAGAGCACCCAATAGACTTTTTCTCAAGAACTCTTAGGGAGTATGAAACCATATGGAACTTTGTAAAGAAACAAGCATATGTTATGGTAAAAGCCCTCAAGAAATTCAGGCATATGGTATCGGGAAGCAAAATTCTGATACTAGTAGCTCACCCAAGTGTCAAAGAATACATCATGGAGGGAGAAATTACTAAAAAAAAGAGCTAACTAGATAACCAAGATCCTTGAATATGATGTAGAGGTCAAACCCACTAAGTTAGTCAGAGGCAGGGGTTTGTGCCAATACATGACTCAAGAGCTTGAAAAGATGATACCTGAAGAGACAAATTCAAAAGAAGAAAAGGAAATTGTATTAAAGATACAAGAGGTTGATCAGGAATCCTGGGTCACAAGCAGGATTCATTTTATGAAATATGGGATTTACCCAAGAGAACTCCCTCAAAATAAGAGAAGATACTATAGAATACAAGGAGTTCATTTTGTTTTAATTAAACAGGTTCTTTTCAGACGAAATTATGATGGCAAATTGTTAAGATATGTAGAAAAGGCTGAGGCTAAGAAAATACTTCATGAAATGCATCATGGAGTATCAGGTGGACATTTTTCTACAAAGACCACATCTATAAAGATAAGTGAGGTAGGTTATTTTTGGCCTACTTTATTTACAGATTGTTATCGACTGGTTAAAAAATGTCAATCCTGTTAATATTATGTGGGGATGAGAAGGAATGCATCAATGCCCCTTAGTCCTATAATTTTGGATGAACCTTTTGCTCAATGGCGTCTTGACTTCATTGAAATGATATATCCAGTGTTTAGTATGGGTCACAAATGGATATTAACTACCACAGATTATTTCACCAGATGGACTGAGGCAGTGCCACTTAAAGAAGCAATAGAAAATGTGATCCTAGATTTTCTAGGGAGTATCACTACTCGCTTTGGGGCTCCTCACACCATAATTGTAGATAATGCTAAATAATTTTTAAGGTCTAAAGTATCTGATTTTGCATTAAAGCATGGAATATATCTGAAAACTTCCTCTAACTATTACCCTCAGGGTAATGGTTTGGCATAATCAACTAACAAGAACCTGATTAGACTCATCAAAAGAATAGGGGCTAATCATCACAAGGAATGGCATAAAGTGATTAATTTAGCACTGTGGGTTGATAGAATCACACCTAAACAAGTGATCAAAATGACCCCATATGAATTGGTATATGAAAAATCTACTTTAATACCCCTAAGCTTGGAGATTCTTGCTCTCCAGTTGATTAAATAGATTGAAATTGAAGAAAATGGCCCCATGTAGGTCAGACTTGTGGAACTTTTAGAAGTTCAAGAAAAGAGGGATGCAGCCCATGATTCATTGATAAAGCATCAAAAAAATAATTAAGGACTGTTTTGATAAAAGGACTTCAAATCCCCATTTCAAAATAGGCTCAATTATTTTGAAATGGGATGCAAGAGCCACCAAGCTGGGTCAACACACTAAGTTTGAAGCATTATGGATTGGCCCTCATAAAATTTGTGCATGTAAATAGAGAAATTTTTTTGAGCTAAAAACAATGGAAGGCAAACCTAAAGAGATTCCTATGAATGGAATCTATTTGAAACATTTTAGTTAGGTTGTGTCACTTATGTATTATAGTTAGATAGTGTCCCTTTTTTAGTTGCTTTGTTTTCCTGTTTTGCTTCCCTGCTTTCTTTTAAAGAAGTGTTCTTTGAACACGTAGTAGCAGCTCAGAGTTTTTTCAAAAAATTTCAAAATTCTCAATACATTGAATATCCCCCAAGGTACCTTGCACTACCACTTGCATAACGTGTCTATCTCGTTGTCCCATAAAGATTGAGTAAGATTTGCTAATGGTTATCTAAGTTTAATGCCATTTTGAGACTTGATAGGTCAATAAATACCTCATAGCAAGAGTTAAAGCTTAAAATTATTTCAAACATTACTACATCTGTGAGAAAATTCCTACTACTTACATTTTCAGTTCCTAGTAAACTTGCTTCAGCAAAAGTGCTTTCTATTTTGCAAAAGTTCATACCGATTATCACAGAATAGATATACATATGGAGGGAGAATAGTCTTCACAACAAGGAGCTAGGATTTATGAATCCCTTGATAAGTTTCTTACGAGCAAGTCATATGCTTCAGCCCCTGCGCAACCATTGAAGACCTACCCATGGACCAGAGTCCCTAAAGTTGGTCAAACAAGTGACCTAGCAAAGATAAAAGATTATGCAGATGGAGTCATGGACCCAATTATTCAAAGAACTAGTAGAAAAACTCTCAGAGAAGGGGCACATCAAAGGTGTCTTCAAAGGGCCAAGGTGGGACAATATGAGAAATTTGCAATGAGGATATGGACTTCACAACTAGCACAATTCATTGTCCCAAGTGTGCATCCATTCCCTGACTTGGTCGAACTATGTGTAGACTTGTTCCATGCACCCTCAAACACCATTCAATAGGGTCCATTCACGGTGTAGATTACACCAAAAGCTATCAGAGAAATGTTGGCCTTGCATCATGATAAGATAGCTATGTTTCTCACCATTGCTAAAATGTAGAGAACATGGGAAAATATCAATACTCAATTGAGATATTTAAGATCTAAATTACAATTAGGCGATGATGATACTATTGTACCAACACTACCTGTAGCAAGAGCCCAATTCACACAAGCTAGCCAAGATGCATTGTCTATGATGGCTTTCATCTTTAGAATGAAAGATGATATGGCAGTCTATGGAGAACAAATGGCTATCCTCTTCAAGCTAAAAATTGTCAATAAAACTCAGGAGTATCAGCTTGATTTTTTTGAACAAATTACATACTCAATGGTAGAACAACTAGCCCAGTTCAAATCAAAATGGGTTTTCAAGTACTCTTCTTATTTGTTTCACCTCATGATGTATCAGAACTCTGACATCTTTTCCCAACATATTCATCTTGATATGTATGACCCAAGTTTCAATTTACAAAGGACCACTCCTGTGTCTGCATGGACACATATTTTGTCAAAAACTAGCAATCCATATGAATTTTGGGAACTATTTTTTACCCCTACTTTTTGTCACCTAAGCCTAGAATCAGTTATAAATAGACTATTTCCTTGATGACATACTAATATATTCTAAAAATGCATCTAAACATGAACAATATTAGTGTTTAGTGTTGTAAAGGCTAGGGTAAGGCAACATAAATTGTTTGGTAAGTTGTCTAAATGTGTTTTATTTCAAATTAAGATCTACTATTTGGGGACATCTAAGGTAGCATTATTATTGATTAGATAAATATTAAATATATCCAAGAGTGGCCTACTCTTAAAAATTGTTAAGTTGTGGAGCTAAAAGCTTCACTGATGCAAATGGAGGAGGTTGCTGAGTTGCAAAAAAACTGACGTTGATCAGGCCAATCGACATCGATCATCTTCAGTGTACGCATTAACCGACATCAATTAGGGAGTTGGATGACATTGGTCAGATAGGAACCAATGTCAGCAACCTGTGTGTGTGTGCGTTTGCATGCAATTCTAGAACTAGTCTAATTTTAGACGGACAGTTAGTTTCCATGTAAAAGACTAATTTTAGTCTTGAGTCTACATTTCTAATTATTATAATTAGGAATTCTAATTATTTTTTGTATGGGATCTATTTAAGAGACCCATGGGGTTGTATTTTAAAGTGAAGGATCATAAGGACTTGTCAAGAACAAGGACAAGGGTTCTTCTAGGTGAAGGATTAGAAGGACTTGCAAAGGCAAGGACAAGGGTTCTTCCAAGGTGTGTAAGATCTAGAGGGTCTACAAGTGTGCAAGACCAGGTTGATCTATAGGTAGCAAGATCAGGTAGAAGATCTACATGGTAAGTAAGGTCAGTTGATCTACAGGTGTGTGTGTGTAAGGTCAAAGGAGATCTACAGGGTAGCAAGATCAAAGGAGATCTACAACACAACAAGGAGCAAGATCAGGGAGATCTACTTGGAGTACTTTGAGTACTTGGTAGACTGGCAGTATTGTTACTGACTAGTGGAAACAACAACTCTGTGTTTGAGTTGATTGGTTTGTAATTGAGAGAGAGAAATCTTGAGGGAGAATTATTGGTACACCCAAGAGGTGTGGGAAGAGTGTGATTTTTCATTGTATTTCCTTCTGGAAGAGTATCAATACAAGATTGTATTGTCTCTCATATTCTATGTTGTTTCTGAATTCTAGTTACATATTACTTCTGGTTTAATTCCATGTTTAGTTGCTTATACGAGGTAATCAAATGTGCTCTTAATCCTGACAAGTGGTATCAGAGTTGTGTTTGCTCTAGATCCTGACAAAAACATGCATGAAGTATGAAGTTTTATGGGACTGGCTAGTTATTATAGAAAATTTGTTGAAAAAAATTCTAAGTTGACTAATCCAATGACTTTCTTTTAGCACAAGAATAGGAAGTTTATTTTGACTTCTATTTATGAAAAATATTTTTAGAAGCTTAAATAATTATTAAATAAAGCACCTATACTTGTTGTGCTAGATCCTAATAGTAATTTTGAAATATGGGGTCATGAATCTAAAGAAGGCTTGGGTGGTGTGTTAACTTGGGATGGTTCAGTTTTGGATTATGAGTCATGGAAATTGAAGGAACATGAGAAAATTTACACAACTCATAACCTAGAACTTGTTGCCATTATACATGGTTTGAAGAAATGGAAACACTCTTTACTGGATAAGCATTTTGAATTAAAATATGATCATCATAGCCTAGAATATTTGTTTTCCTACAATGATCTAAATGCAAGTCAATGTAGGTGGTTGGAATTTTTGATTAATTTTGATAAGAATATTTCATATGGTATAGTTAAAGAGAATTGTGTTACTGATGCACTTAATCAATACACATATCTCATTGCCTTGTTTATTCTACATAAAAAATTTAGAACAATTTTTTTTGAATAATAGTGTTTTAATAAGTTTTACCAAGATGTAAGTGCAAATATTGTTGATGAGCCTATAGAATTAAAAAAATTTAACTTTTTTGTTGATTTTAATGGCTTAATTAGACATAAAAATAGAGTTTGCATGCCTGAGTCTAGTGAATTAAGGAAAATTTTGTTAAAATAAGTGCATGAAGCACCTCTTTTTTCTCATCCTAGTGTCATAAGATGTCACATGAGTTGAAAAACTATATTATTGGCCTGGATTGAAACATGAAGTTTCTAACATTGTGTTAAAATGTTTGGATTGTCAGCATGTGAAAGCTAAATATTATCATCCATGAGGACTATTTTACCCTCATGATGTTCCATGAGGTAACTGGGCTATGATTTCTTTAGATTCATAGCTAGTTTACCAAAATCATGAAGTAAGCATGATACTATTCTAGTTGTAATAGATAAATTTATTAAAGTTGTTCATTTCATTACTATAAATTTAACTAATGATGCATTTGTATTTGTCAAATTATTTTTGAAATAAATATTAAGGTTGTACAACATGCCTAAAGTTATTATTTATGATAGATGTAAACTTTTTACTTCAAAGTTTTGGAAAACTTTGACTATTTCTTTGGGTACAAGATTAAATTTGAGTTCATCTTATCACCTAAAAATAGATGGTCATATAGAAAGACTAAATTAGGTTGTGGAAGACATGTTAATAATGTATGTGATGGATCAACAACGTAAATGGTAAGATTATTCACACTTAGTGGATTTTGTTTACGATAACACATACCATTTTGTTATTATAATGGTTCCTTTCAAAGCTTTGTTTAGACGTAAACGTAGATTGCCACTTGGCTATAAAATTTTAGAAAATATAACTAATGTTGGCCATGATGTTTTATAGGAGTATGATAGGAAAATGGAAATAATAAGGAAATATCTAAAAGCTAACTTTGATATGCAAAAGAGTTATAATGATTTAAAGAGATCACCACATGAATTTGAAGTTGGTGATAAGTATTTTCTAAGTGTTAGACCATAAAAAAATTCAATTAAGTTTGGAAAGTCAACCAAATTAGCTCCTCAATATGTAGAACCCTTTAAAATTTTGGAGAAGATTAGTCTTATTACCTATTGACTAGCCCTTTCTCCTTCTTTGTTATGGATTCATGATGTTTTTCATGTTGCATTATTGAGAAAGTATATTCCTAACCCTTCTCATTTTATGGATTGGACTCATCTTTAGGTTTCAAAAGAGGAAAAGATGTAGTTGGATCCAATGAAAATCCTAGACCATCATAGCATTAGATTGTAAAATCATGATATTTCCCAAATTTTGGTTCAATGGTATCTTTTGTTTGAAAAAATTGCTACTTAGGAAGATGAGAGTCTTTTCAAGCAACACTATCCTTGGCTATTTTGATCATCAAGATGACTCCCCTCCAAGTGGGGGAGGATGTGATAACCTTGTTTGACTATATTTATTTCACTTGTTATTATGGTTTAATTATTAAATATTTGGGACATAGTTATGTGTATTATTATTGTGACATAATTTTGTGATCTATGTTCGATCTAATATTGATTTTTATGTAGACAATTAGTTGAAATGCCTTTCATTATAGCATTGGATATTTATGCTTAATGAGTTACTGATTCATTATTTAGTTCATTTATATTATTGCATTTGATGTTGTTATTGCATTTGTTTCTCTTATATAGTATGAATACTACTATTGATTTGTTATAACTGTAAGTACCAGATATGAGCTAGATTGGATATGACTTTGAACAGTCATGTGAGATTGAGAAAGTGAATGAAAAGAAATAGTGAACTTAAAATGGAAAACTAAACTTTGAATATTATGAATGCTCTAAGTTCTTTTTATATGCATATTTTGAAGTAATAAGCATTTTCATTTTTAAGTTCAATTTCTTTATTGAATTGGTCATTAGTTGGTTTTGAATTCTTGATAGACCATTACTTTATCAGTTGATTTTAAATCCTAGATCTGGTCAACACTTGCTGGCATTACTAATATCTACTTAGTCTATTCTTGATCTTTATGCTTCTCATCTAGATTAATTGACTTGTTAGCTTGCAACATTACATTGGATTTTGGATTCTATCTTGCTCGTAGTTGGAATTGTATTTTATGTTTAGACTCTTTAGTAGCATGGATGACTGGTCACAGTCTTAATTTGTTTTTATGAATGACAATAACCATTGTTATGGTTAAAATGTATTGAAAACATTTGAATTTACCTTTAGATTATGGTTAAATTCTTGAATTTCATCATTGTTTAGGACTCTTTTTACATTCAAAGGTTATTATGTCCAAATTTTGGCTTGGCTTTGTGAAGGCAAGATGATTTGGGGGCCACAACCCACCATGGGCATAGCATTAGTTGAAGTGTTGGGTGTTGTTTATGACTTTAACCTATGGTATTATCTCTCCATTCAATTCAAAGTGCATCAAGACTCTTCCCAACCTGATTAGGGTTCTTGCATGTTCATTTTACTTGTCATTTAGAAGCCATACGCTTGGCAAAATTTTGTCATAATTTGGGCATGGTAGCCAAGGGAAATAAGAATGTATTTAGTTGCATGAGGGTTTTTCAGAGCTAAAACTAAATTTAGTCATTTATCTTGTTGTCCATGAGGGATTTTTTTTTAGAGTTTATGGTAGTTCGAGTTGGATTTAAGGGTTGACTGGTCTTTTGTATTTGTGTGGGTAAACGAGGATGGAAGCTAAAAATTCTTTGTGAAGGTAAGGAATCACTCTTCTACACCATACTTTTTAATTTTTTTGATTAGTGCTCAAGTAAGTAATGCATTTAAAATTTTTATTTGTATTTTTGACTTGGACTTGTTGGTTCAAATTAGGTTTTTAATATGAAAATAAAATATAGTTGTTTTATTATTCATTGGTATGCAAATAAGTTGGTTTAGTGGCTTAAAATATTGAGTAAGTCCTATAGGGTTTTGTGTTTACTTATAGGTTTTATGTTTTTTTAATAAGAACAACATGGCAGCCTTTACAGCTTGACCATGGTATAATTTTGGCCATTTCTATGTGTGTGCATTTTTAAGTCTATTTTATTACTATGGATCTGTGCTTTTGTTTTGGTTATGTTGTTTTAAGGCCAAGGTTGTGCATATAGTTTAAAGGGTTTTTTTAATTGGTAAAATCTTCTTATAAATATTTGAAACCCTAGCTTTAAACACTTAGGTTTTTATTAGGGTCACTTTGTTTGTTTTGAACACCAATTGTGCATGATTTAAATGTGGCCATGAATAGAAACCATGATGTTTTTATGTTTTCATTACTGATGGAAAATGTTACTAGGGTTTGAGTAAAATAATATTTTATTATTATTTTTTTTAGATTGGATTAAAATGTCAGACTTTTAGGTAATGATTTTTATTATTGATGGTTTTGACTTATTTATTTAATTTTATTTTGATCATTGATTGGATTTCTAGTCATGATGGGTTGATTGGGAGTTGAGAAGATTTGATAATTTGATTTCTTCTATCATTATGTTTTCATTTTGATTGTTTATATCATGACGTTGGATAAGGTCAAATAATTATTTACTCATGATTGATAAAGACTATTTTTGGTCAACTTTGACCTATAGCTTTACATTATGTGATATGAATTTCTTGAGTTATGTTTTGAGGTATTTATTATACTGTTGCAAGTTGATAATAATTTTGATGAATGTTTTATGTTATTATTTGAGTGTACAGTGTAGAGTTAAAAAACACTCTACGTTTCATTCTGATTTTTAGTTGTGCACTGTAAAAAAATTTCCCTGCACACTTTGGTTTGAGATGGAAAAGTTTTGACTCAGAGCTCAGGCTCGATTTTCTTTTTGACTCATTTTTCTCTAAATGTTGAAGTCAAGTGGAAGCTACCAAGTGTCATCAGCCGAGGCATCTTTCATAATTTTTATAAGTTGGTCAGGACGTGCCACATATCTCATAGTAACTCATTAGAACGTGACAAGTGTTAGCATTCACATTTCATATCAACATCTGCATTTCAAATCTCTTTTGAGCAGAAGGTTCAAACAAGCTAGGTATCAAGATCAAGCGAAAGGTACTAGGTGGAAATAGTGGAAGGTTTCAATGTGATTTTCTAAAAGCAATGAAAGATTCCACGTATTCCTAGCTGAAGAAAGTGGAAGCCACCATGTATCAACCTCTAAATTATCTTCATTTTGTTTCACTGACAAGTAAAGACTGTGGTGGGTCCTGAGTTTTTGTTCTGAGGCAAGCAAAAGCCGCCAAGTGTCATCATCTATGTAAGTATGAAATGAGGCTTGATTGTTTCTATTGTATAGATAGGGCAACACGGAGATGGAGATAGACATGTGTCACCTTCCATAGGATTCTCAAAAGGTAGCTAAAATGTGGAAAGCACCACCTGTCCCTCATTTTGAATGCATAAAAAGTGCCACCTGTCCCTGTTTCCTTTTTAAAGTTGCTCAGGTGAGAATTGCTTTGGGTCCCATTTTCTATAGAAGTTGTTTAAGTTTTGGAGAAGTGGATGGTGACAGATGTCAAAGACTAAACACTTCTAAGCGAAGATATAGTAAGAGTATAGGTAATGTGAAAAGTGACATGTGTCTTCAGTAAGTGCTACAGAAGCTGCCAAGTGGCATGTTCTGATGCTTCCTAAATAATAAGAGGGTTTTCAAGTAAAATAGGGGAATCAGCCAAGTCTCTTCTTCTATTTCATAGAAGGGAGTGTCTTGTGTATCTATTTCAGCTAATGAACTATAGGAAGACAGAACATTTCAAAATCTAAGAAATATCTTCTGTTAAACACTTCTAGTTTTAATTAGATTTCAGTTGGGTCGTTAGATTGAGAACACATAGACAATCTGGAGTGAATCCAATGCTGTAAAGAGGGGTGCAGAGATCACTAGAAATCATCATCATAAGATTGGAGAGATTTTTTTGTGAGAGACTATTGTCAAGAGTTTTTAGACTTTTAGAGCTGTGATGAAGAATATCATTTGCCTTTATTCTATTTTCTTGAGTTGGAAAGTTTATGTAATTGTGCATGTTTTTGTGCCTTTTATATGACTAGAGAATTAATAATATAATAGAGTTATGTGCCTTTGTTGATGTTTTATTTGTCATTGCAAAAGTAGTTTAAGATGTGAGCCTCTATTTTTATTGTTTCTATCTTTTACATTGATCATGCCTTATTCACTCTTTAATGTAATTGAATATTACATATAGTTTCATTGTGCTTAGAATTAAGATCGAATTACATTCAAGCGCATCGCCATAGTTAGATTTTCTTTCTTTGCATTTGTGTTTCTATTTAAATTCCTATCCCTTTCCTCCCAAAACTCAAGATAAAGAAGAGACCAGCTTCTCAAAAATCTGGAGGTCGTTTCAAGTCGCAAGTCCCACATTCTTGAAACTTCCCATTGTTTGTGTTAGAACAAAGCGCAATTTTAACCATCAACATATGGTTTTGTTCATTTTATCAAAATTTATTTAAGTCATTTACTTAGAAATATTTTAATAATATTTTTTGTATTCAGGGTTACTAGTAGTAATACAATTGAATTTATTTTAGGTGTTGTGCTCTAACATTGGATTGGGGCTTACAATTGAAATGTCATGGATTGTATTCTTAATATTCAATTTTAGAATGCTCTAAATGAGCTTCAGTAGTTAGAATAATTGAAAAGGTGTTAGTTTTATTAACCATTAATATAAATAGTCTTATTTAAATTTTTTCATTATTTGGTTTTGTTAAGTCAAGCTCAGTGGACATTGTACCTTACTCACTTCTCTCATCTGGATGGAATCACATCCAACTGATGGATGGGGTGGTCTAGTGCCACTTATGTTTGGGCTCATTGGGATTGGAGATGTGGGAATTTACATCAATAGATTTACATGTAGAATATTATTTTTTGTACTTATTATGGTTTAATTATTTTGAATTGGCTAAATGTTGTATAATTAATTTCATTTATTACATTGATGTTTATAAATTATGCGATACAAGGTTAATGTTATGTTTTCATAATTAGGTTAGTATATACATGTTGACTTATAATATGATTGGAAATTGATTTATAAATATTAAAATATTTATGATGTCTTTATTTAAATTTTTAGTTATAAACATTCATTGTGATCTTATGGTTATGATTGAGTTGATCATTTTCAAATATCAAATAATTTATTAATTTATCATTTACAACTATGGCGTATGGATAACATGAACCTACAACTACATGAATTAATCTAATTCCTTCATTAGTTTTATAGTACTTTAATTGAATGTTATTGTATATCTACTCTTGTTTATAATATCAAAGTATTATGCCTTGATTAAAAATGAAGATGCATTTATTATCATAGTTGTATAAATTGATTTAGTTATCTTCTATTATGAATATGTGTTCATGAAGCTCATCTGAGTATTCAATATTATCAGTCTTCTAATCTCATTGAGATTACATAGAGTTATTTGGATGTTGAAATAATAATTGGCCGCTTTTGAATCACAATTATAATATCTAGTTACAAAAAGTTAAAAATTATTATTATTATTATTATTATTATTATTATTATTATTATTATTATTATTATTATTATTATTATTATAATTATTATTATTATTATTATTATTATTTTTAACTATATATATATATATATATATATATATATATATATATATATATATATATATATATATACTTTAACTTATTTCCTACTGACAAACAAATGTGACATGTTAACCTTTAATCTATATAAATATTTTGAAATTACCCTCATCTATCCAAAATCTACATCATGAAGATAGACTATTTAATAAGATTTTTTAGGTTATTAAGAACGTAATCTTTCACAATTATGAGATGGTGTCTTAATTGGACTACAACAAACTTAAGACTTATATTAAGTTATACAAGGTTGTAATTGCTAGTATAATATTTGTTAAGGATCAAACTAAAAGAACTTAAAAAGTGATTAAGGTTAAATATCTTCTAAGGATTTTTAGAGGGCAATCACTTTAAATGGAAACTTTTATATCATTGTTGAAGTGATAGGATTGTTTTGGACAGCCTTATATATTCACTTAAAAATTAATATACTTATAATGATATTCAAATCTTATACATGTGTTAAAGATAATTTAGCAAATAATATTGTAAATGGTTAATTCATTAAATACTTTAAACTCAAATGGTTATTCTAGTTGAGACATGGTATGATTGAGGATCATTTGTTTCATACTTGGAATTAATCATTGGAATAATAAAAATTTAATTTATTTCATTATAATGAAAAGGAGGTGTTAAAGGTTAATGATTTGAGTTATAATCATTAACTTAGAATTAATAAATCTTCCTTGAAGATTCTAACCTAAAGTATTAAACAATAATGTTATGCTTGGTCTAAATAACATTGATCTAAGCTGAAGTTCAATCTATTTTAGAATGAGGTTAATAGTAAACCTAATATAAGTGCATTGAGTTTCATGAACCCATGCATATTAAAACTATGTCATTTTAAGTATGTTTGTATAACCATTTAGGGTTGACTAATTAATAAGACCATTAAGTAGGCACATTTTAACCTATACCTTGAGATTAACCCTATCTTGTAAAAATAAAGATGTTCCCAAGTAGAACATAAACATGGTTATTGAAACATCTCAAGTAGCTCACTCGGTACACTTATACTTTGATCTAATCTCCTTAAGTTATCTATAGTAGGATATCAACCTCATCCCTTGCTTGTTTGTGAACTTTGTAATATGTTCCAAAGCTTTGTGTTGCTTTTAGAAATAGTCCTTAGTCATTATCACTGCATGTTGATTTTGAATTTATTAGATCTTACTTATGAAAGCTTAGTATGATGATTATTATATTGAATATATCTTAATTCCTCCAATTATTTTCTAAAAAAAATTGGTATTACCATTGAGGTATTGATTATTTTATAACTTGTGTAGGTACTCAGGTAAGTGTATAATCTAGTGATAACTTTACTAGGAAGACCATGTTGAAGTATGTGGATAGGTGTGCATGAGTGTTTCTACACAGACCCACTCTTATCTGAATACTAAGTGGTTAAAATACTTCTTAATGAAGTCATTATTAATTTATAGACTTCATCTAGTTCCTGAGTTGGCTATGATGTAATTATGGATCTCACTTAAGTTTTATGCTAAACTTTGATTAAGTAATTGTAATGTAGTTGTTTATCTCAGTGTTATAAAAATATTATGATTATTACATTGGGACATATTCTTTAGTTCATCTCTAATTCTAAAATTTGTCTTATGAATATTCGACAGACCACCAAATCTATCATTTGTCTTGGTGTGGGACCTTCTGCCCTTTTTTTATTCTTTTATCAATTTTTGGACCCATTATTGTCACTAATTTCATGTCTTCTTGGTCAAATTGCATATGTTTAACCCTAATTTGGATAAGAGGCTATCCTAGTTAGGTTGATAGGGTTAAGGATATAGAGATGATATGGTAGAAGGGTGAAAATAATATCTACAGTAAGCCATTTAATGTGTTAAACTCAGATGTACCATATACTAAATTTCTAAAATTGAGATAGGTTGTTAATGGAAATTTTATTTATACTAGATATATGAATCATAAAATAAATTACTTAGTTATTTTTTATGCTAACATTATTTTAGATCTGATACAGGTGGGAAATAGGTAGGAAGATAATTCTAGATAAATTCTTAGATTCTGGATCTATTTCCTTTATCTCTACTTATGTCATTTTGGGATATCTATGTCAACACTAGTGTCTAGGTTCAATGCTAGTACCTTGTACATAATATTCACTCAAACAAGATGCAACTACCTAGATGCTTTTAGATTTAGATTCACCTTCACTCTGGTGCATTTAGATCTTGGTTATGGACTATCATTCCTAGTGAAATGGAAAAACCCTAAGTTTGCATATTCAATGTGACCTTGGGGGAAAATGGGTTAGTGTGCACATGGTGTCTATCTAACCCACAATTACCTTACTATCAAATGACACTACCTACATATCCAATACTCCAGAAGAGTACCTCATACTCATGTAGTTGTCCCTTAAATGTTAGTATTTCTATGAATCATACAATGTGTAAAGTAAGTACAATAGTGACCTAGCTTTTAACTTGGAAAATATGACCTTATGACTACTCCTTTAGTACTTTAGACATGTAGATGTGTTTTACCTATGACCAATGTGGAAATAGGGAAGCTTTGATCAATTAAGTGCTTGATAGAGTGCTTTCTACTAAGTGCATTGGTCTCTTTGGTCTTTTCTATGTGAGGAATTAATGAGAGTTGATATTATATTTATACCAATCCTATCAAGAGATAAATTATATTAAAACACTCTGGATAATCATTGTAATACATTTCATTTGTAAACTAGATGACTTTAAAGCATTGGACACTTATGTCAGGTTAGGATAGTAATGTCAACACTACTATCTAACCCAGACATTAGTGTCCAAAGAGAAATAAAGTAGGCATAGGCTAAAAACTTACAAAGATATAAGATAAGTACATTTTAAGCATTCTTGATAAGATGAGATGTCTGTGTCACCAATATAAGGCTATTCAGACTAATAGACAAGCCAAGGGAGCACAAGATAGATTAGATGTGAGGCATGCAACTAGGGTCATGAGTTTTCCAAGTGTACAAGATTGAGTTGCTACATAATCATAAAATTTCATCTACATTCCCCCTAATCTAGTAATGAAATTCTTAGTTTAAAGGAAAGGAATAAGTACCTGGGTGTGTATGCACACCTTGTATTTACTTGATTTGAATTTGAGTGCTTTGCTAGAGTTGGCTTTGATTGATTTGATGGTGACTAACCTAAAAGTAATATCATATTAAAGTATATAATCAATGCATTTTTTTGGGTTAAAAGTACTTGAAATAGATGGAAATTGAAAAAGTAAGGTTTATGAGTACACCTATGTGTCAATATAACCACCTTACCTATTGACAAGTTATTTTTATAAAATATGTATCATTTTAAGTCTCTAAAATTAATATTAGGATAAATATAAATAATTCTTTAAAGTGCATATATCTAAGGATATATATGTATAGAGAGAGAGAGAGAGAGATTGGAAGGTACATACCCCAACATTGGAGAAAAAGTGAGTTACCACCTAGCTATTGAGTTTAGCTCAAACTTACAACCCAATGATACTTGTAACTTGGTGAGATTGGATAATCAAGTCCATGTTGAAAATATTGGAAAGATTAAGTGATTTAATCACCCCAACCATGTCAAAAGGTGAACCAACTATTGTAGTAGATTAGATTTCTAAATCCCATAAAAGTTTATTGGGTATCGTTACATGTAATATTTTTTAAATATTAATTTGATTTATATTTTGAATTATTAGGAACATTTTACATAGCATATGCACCTTATATTTATTTCATGTTGGCACTATGTGTAACAATGGTACCATGTATAGAATTCTACCACATATGTGTATTGAAATCATATAATTGTGTGCTTTGGTTAATTCAAAAAAAAAATTAAGTGTGAATGACATGCTTCCAAATAAATTCCCCACTATATATGGATATGTTAAAAATTGAGTAGGTATGGAGAACATGCTTCCAAATCATGCCCCTACTAAATCTATGAATTATAAGTGCCATATTGAATGAATGTGGAGAACATGCTTCCCAAGCATTCCCTCACTAAATCTTAAAAATGTGAATGTGTGGAATCCATGTCATCATGACATTCTTCCACTAAATCTATAAACTAGTGTAAGTACCATATATTGTGTGAGTATGGAGAACATACTTCCAAAACATGTCCCCATTGTAATTAAGAAACTATGAAAAAATGTGAAATCCATGTCATCATGACATGCCCCACTAATATCCCCCCTTTAAGGTGATGTAAAAATAGTACTTGGTAGTTATCTCACCTTAAAATGGTAAGATAACTATAAATATGTGAATGTAACCATGTATCATATAGAATGAAACATGTCTCAATAAATGTAACATTTGAAGTGCATAGAACCAATCTAATCACATGTAGGCCTAAGATGCATGATAAATATCAATGAAGTGTCGAGATATTAACAATACAATATCAATAAGCAAACAAACACACACACACACACACAAGAGAATTTAAAATAAAATCAAAAGGCAATAGTCCAAGAAAACTACAAACAAGGGGCATGTTTAAATGCCATAAAATCAAATGGACATTACTTAGTCCAATGTCCACAAAAACAAAGAATGAAATATTCAAATGTTCATAGAATGTAATGACATATTAAAATTTCCAAGAAGCAATCATAGGTGTATGGTCCGTATACAACTGAGCATATTCAAATTCTCAAAAAATAAGGTAAAACACTTAAGTATGTAAAGGAAAAGCATAAGCAACCAACATAAACAAGTCATAGTGGCTCATGGATCAAATGTGTTAGCAAAAAATGTCAAGTACATATAATATCAACTACCCTATGTAATGTATAATCATGGATAATAAGCAAGTACAAATACATATGTAAGCTCAAACATGATAGTGTAGAGTGATCATCAAATCATATAACCTATGTCTATCAAGATCATAGAATATGGATATCCCCAAAAATTTTATTATGTGAGTAGAAGGAAAAATACCCATAAGTGTATCATGTATTTGTGTCTACATGTGTATGTGTATGTAGGAGTAAATTATATTCTATTCCTCAACATAGAACTAACACATAGATGTCAAGGAGCCAATATAACATGTAGGTGTTGAGGGTGTTTTTGAATTTTTGAATAGTTTTTTTTTTTTTTTTTGGTATTTTTGATGATGAGGAAAGCTCATCCTATGATCTCTTCCAAAAGAGGATCATAGGTATCTCCTCACTCAGAACTTGGTACAAGAAATTGGTGGTCCTACCAAGGATCATATATAGATGCAATAGTTATCACTATAGTATTTGGGATGCTTAGCATATGTTTAATATGACTCTAAGGTCATGAAATACCAATAGAAGGAATAGACATTCTTGCAACCCATCTCTATATACTCTATGGTTTCTTTGGAATAATAATAGTAAGAACATGTTTAGGTGATCTGGATATCTGAATATGGTGCATATAAGATGAGAATTCCATGGAACCCACTATCTATCTCTGATGTAAATGCATCTCAAGTATTGGTCACCTAGTAACAGGGATTACTTTTTGGTTACCATTTTTTGGTGTATTAGCCTTAACATGCTTGATACTTAACTGCCTAGGTATGAATTTTTATTTTTGAATAAGATGCTCATATGGAATACTGAAAACTATAATTACCCAATTGACATGAATGTACTCAACACACCCATGAAATTTATAAGGTAATAATTGAAGAGTATGTATCTAAGGTCATTCTAACATGTTGAAGACACCCATAAAAGGTATAACTAATAAATTAGTAACCATATGTGAGGGACCAAACTATAAAGGTAGATCAATCTTGCCAAGAACCTTCTAGGAGGTCCAATCAAATGCTCTGACTAATCTAATAGATTGGTGTAAATCATGATGAGTATAACCCAAATGCATAAGTAATTTTATCGTGCAAATATTTTTTCTTACAAAATTATCAATTATAACATTGTGTATGGGGTGTTTATCAAGGTATGTTCGAATGAACAAAGAATGAAAATCAGAGTCATTATTCTTAATTTAATTTTATTCAAAGTAAATAGAAGGTCTATGAACCATATGAGATATATGTCTCATGTAAGTACCAATGACCCCATCTAGTGGGTGTTCATAATATGATTAAGGAGGATGTGCACTATATTCCATGTAAACTTATGGTTTCCTTTTGGAATGATCATATTAAGGATTATTAATTGCTTTGGAGGATCATCAAATTTAATCTATTAGTCATTTATGAGGTCCTAGATCTTATGCTTCAAAGTAAAACAAATGTTTGTATAATGCCCAAGGCTTTGGTGATGGTCATGTTGACCAAATTTAACCCTAGGCAAATTAGGTCAACCCCCTATATAATCAAAATTTACATAGGGTCCTTATAAGTCAAAAAATTGTCATTAAGGTCATAAATAATTTCAAGTCATAGTTTGAAGATCATAAAACATGTTTTAAACTTGTCATACTTGTTATCTTATCTTAATATCCCTTTATGTCACCTTTTTGGTCACTCTAGGGGAGTTTTACATATTTTTAATGAAAGCACAAATGTTCAAGAAGATATATAATATATGTCATGTCAAAAAATGTTAGATAAATACTACCAAAATGATAAATTACAAGTTCAACGTATAAAAGAGGAGATCAATTGCAAAATAGGCAGTTTTCGGTAGTTGTATGGACTAGGACAATCCATATAGCACATGTGAGGCTTTAGGTAACTATATTCATATTCCTAAAGGTAAGTTTTAGGTTAAATAAGATTCAATAGGTTTAAAAATGGAAAAAATTAGTCCCTCTCTCTCATCATTCTCTTGGACAAGTCAAAATAGGTAAGCGATGTTCTTTTAGTATAGACATGATAAGATGAGTTGGTTTGAATTCACTTGGTGGATTCAATTAGTCAGCATGACCTTCCATTTTATGGTCATGGTTTTTATATTGTTATTCCATACTATATGAACAATCACTAAGACTATTAGTGACTCCAAACTGCATGTGTATCCCCAATGGCTTCAATTTTCTCATCTATTGAATTTGGATAGTGTGAACCAAGTGTTGTACATGGACTTTTAAAATATTTTCTTCCTTTCCATGACGGATCAACTCATTTGTCATGTGTGAATATGAATAGATAGTCATGATCATCCTTGAGTTTTAATTAAAACACCATTGAGGTCTGTAGAGCAATATTTTGGTAATTGCAAGTGAAGGTGTGGAATGGAAGTTTTCAAAACAAATTGAAATGAATAACCTCATGGTGTAATTTTCTTATAACCTTAGTTTATCATATATATGAACATGGTTTGAGGTAATCATAGATATATATTCTCATTGTCAGTTTTAGGTAGAATGCATATTAAATGTATATGCCATAGAAGATTGAGGGTGTAAATGATCTTTGGGAGAGCTAAGTTATATGCTATGTGATAGGTATCCACCATATTTAAGTCTTATAACATATTCAAGGTTGCAATCATCTTCAATAAGAGGAATGGGTTTCAAAAATAGTGAAGACATCTACTATAGTCAAACCTAATGTATACCTACATATTTCTATGTATAAGTAGTCAAAGTGTAAAGGACTGATGATGTGCCTTAAAGAGGATATAAATCTTGGTACATAGTGACAATGCCTTTTTGGTAAGGATTGAAGACTATAGGAAGGCATAATAGATTTGGTAATATCACTTCAAATTATACCCATAGTTAGCTTGTTAAAAAGTTGTAAATGGGAATATTTACCTTAATCTTTCTGAAGGGACTCTGCTCCACACACTAGCATCTGTTGGTAAGTGTTGATGAGGTCTGAGTAAACCCTATGGCTCCATTCTTGCAGCCTAGACCTACATGTCACACTTGAACATGATTGGAAGTTTTTTGTTAAGAGATATGATGGTTGATGGTGATCTCAACCTATCCAAGTTTCTACTGAAGATACCCAATGAACTATAGTGTAATTGAGAACAATGGACCTACAAATTGTAAGTAACACCTATTGTGTTGATGGTAAAGAATGATGGATGGTCACAAATCATAAATGAGTTCATATAGATAAGATATGATCCTAGTGATCTCAAAAGTAATTATAGGTGTGAAACATAGTAGTCACACATAAATGAGCACCTATAAGAACCTTGTGAATTCTCTAATGCACACTTACAATTTGGAGATAGTCTATAAACTAGCCTAGTCAATGGAGATTGTACATTTGGGAGTTTAAAAATAGATATAAGATGAATATGAACATGTTGAAACCACTCTCATAGTGGTAATATCGACTTCATATTATTCTCATAGAAATTAAATAGATAAAAGATAAGTTTATAACTCACACTTAGTCTAGGTTTTTAGACCCTACATACAGTCATAAACCTAGAAGCTAGTCTAGACAATTTGAAGTGTTTAGGGCTCCTGAGGCATATTTAGACCTTAAAACTTGACATAGATGGTCCTCATGACCTAAAAAATACCCTCATATACTCTTAAAGTTTGTACAAATATGGTAAGTAGCCTCTATTTTATCTTAGACTAGAGGCACTCTATTGGGCCCCTTATTTCAAGTAAAGGATTTGTGTCAACGTGACATCCACATCAACACGAGGAAATTAATTGCATAATTATTGGAATTTTGGAATTTTGGTGCCATCTAGAGGATTTGGTGCATACCTTACACTAGATAAAAGGTGTCTAACTATCTCCAAGATTTCTAGGGCATCTTCAATAATTTGATGATACATGGTGACCATAGTGTGAACTTTATGAGGTCGTGGAGCTAGCAGGAATGGTCACCAAAGTTCCATATCAATACTTGACATGCACATTCCACCCTAGAAAATATAATCCATAAATATATATAATGAGATTTAACTAGATGATGCAAGAGATGGAAGATAGTAGTGAAGCTCTGGTAAATTAAGAATGATCTATATATATTGCTATGGTAACCATTAGACTTAGGCTTAGTATGGATACCATTAAGGATCCATTTGTATATTCCCAAGATTGCCTATGAGCCTTTAGGTTTTTTATTATGAATTGAACATATGTTCTTTTTTAAATGATATAATCTATGTTAAATTTTATTAATGACAAAGATTGTTGTAGTAAAACAAGATATCTGGATTATGCATCTTTTATATTGCTGTTTGAATGTGAAATGATTATAATGTTTTAATTTTATTTTAGCTATGTTGATTAATATTTATGATATTTTGGTTCACAATGGATTCCCTATGATAAATTATGACATCATCATAAATATATAGAAAGTATAAGTATAGATCTTACGCCAAGTGTTAATATCCTTACTAGAAGCATGAGCCTAGTATAAGTACTAAAAGTGAAAGCATCCCTTTGACTTTTCAAGTGTTGATATGATGTTAAGATTAGTTTTAAAAAAAAATTCACCCATATGACTTTAGGATTAATCCACCAAAATAATTTCACCTATAGGCCACTAGGCATAATCCATAAAAGGCTTATGCATATGGATCTACTTAAATCCTTATTTGAATTGATCAAGTCCCATAATTGATATCTTGCACCATGACACAACTAGCCAAACATGGGCCCCAATTCCTTCTCAATTATGATTTGGGTGAGCACATAATTTTTTTGCCTTATGTGTATTTATGTTGAGATATTCAAGTGTTTAAATGTTGAGTGTAAGGAGAATAGCCCATGTTTTCATAGTTGTAATAGACCCAGATCCAACTTAGACAACTTTGTGTGCCCTTTTCTACAACATTTTGGTTCTATTTCTAGGACCCATATTGTATTTTATTATTTTAATGGTATGACATAATGATGTATTGACTCTCCCTTAAAAACATTGAGCATTAGCTAAAATAGGTGGAAGATAGATTTGCACTGAAGCATCTAACTTCCAAGGAAAAAATCCAAAAATATGGGTTCATAATAACCTATAGGATGCCTTATATGAGGTCTTTTTCTATGAGCTACCTAAGCATGTGTACAGGTGGTTGGCTACATGATCAATCCACAAAAGAAGAAGCCATAGACAGCTCTATGAGTGGATGAAGGAAAACCTAGAGAGGCTTGAGACTTTGGATGCCATTTAAACTAGAGCAATGGATCAATGGTGGTAAGGAGTACCGAATAGATACATACTTGAGTTCAAAATATCAACATACCTATGCCCTGAGGAAGCAAAGTACCAGTTTTTACATGACCTTAGAGGCAAATTTGTGAATTAATTCAACATAAAACTTAAAAATATGATGGTGGATTATGGTTTTGAAACTTTGGGGATGGAAGGTGAAAGTCCTTTCACATATGGGTAACACAAAGGGAGAAAGGTAGATGTGTTGGCGAAGTGTAATGGAAGGGGATGAGAATATTGATACTCAAGAGCTTAGAAGATACACCTATAATAAGTGATGGCATAGATTGGTGGAAGATATAGAACTTGGAAGTGCCAAGAGAACCTATAGTGAATAGGAAGGGCATGGGGAAGGATCTCTTAGTAGTGAGAGGATGAGAGATAAAATGAAGTAATGGATTAAAATCAACACTTGATAGGTGTATAATTTTTTGGGTTCCTACATGATTTGGTGACTGAATATATGCTTGATGCACCTACCCCCTTTGAGCCTATAATGCATGTTCACATGCTGGATCCCCCACTTGAAGAGAGTATAGAAGTAATAATTGACTCTATTGATGACTTAGATCTTAGATTTTTTGCAAACTTGGAGTGCAACTTTGTGATTGAAAAAATTATTCCATATAAAGTGGTGATCACAACTACCTCTATATTACTGAGAACTAGTCAACCATAATAAAACTTGAGTGCAAGCATACCAACATAGTTGATGTTAGCCATACAAAGTGGTAAATAGCTCATAAGAAGTGGTCTGGTTCCATAAGTAAGTAGCATAGCACCATCGACATCAATTATGCCAACAATAATGATAGGACTAGTGCCTAGCCCAATGGCTAAATGCATTGAAGGACCACCACCAAGATAGATGTCAAGGGGATAAGCACCTCAAATACCAACTGCCCCCCAACATAGTAAATATACTATGAGATGGATATGCACTTACCAGAGTATTTTAGTATAGATAATTCCATAGAATATGTGTTGAAGTGTGAATTGGAGTGGTACTTGAGGGGCATAAATTAATTAGAGTGAAAGGATACCTAGTTTTCTACCACTCTACTTGATTGTGCCCACACCTGGTATAGAAAATTTTATCTTAACTAGGATATGGTTAACTATGATACCCTAAAGGATGCATTCTTAAAGGAATTTGATATTCTGGAGTTTGAAAAATAAATCAACATTGTGCTCAAAGAGATAACCCAAGGACTCTAAAAAATCATGCCAATGTATGATGCAAGGTTTAAAAAACTCCTATCAAAGCTCCCATATGATATTCACACTTCCCAACATGCATAGTGGTCCATTGGAGGGTTGTTCATGCCATTATGAAGAGTTATTTCCATGAAGACTTTTGTAGACCCTTGTGAAGCACTGGAAGCCATGCTTGGATCAAAATTAGTTAAAAGTGTAGATACTAAAATCAGCCCATTTATGGAGTTTCAAATTACATCTATGGCCTCTTAGCTCCAAAAACTTACTATCAGCTCATTGTATGATGTTCAAAGTGGGCTATGGTGTACTGAATATGAAATAGAAGGTCATTATAGGATTAACTACCCATGAAGGAATGTGCATACTTTTATTTTAAGATGTAAAGTCTATCTAGAGGTTAATGACATCTGCAACTGCCCTTTCTTACAACATGCTATCCAAGTTAGCACTACCATCTACTATCAATTATACGATGCCTACACCCATACCATTACTAATTATCAGGTGATTGATTAAATGTGTGAGAACATGGATAGAGGCACACAAAAAGCCACCATATTAGGTAGAGAGTAAGAGAACTAACAAAATGAGGGATATAGTCAATAAAATATAGGATTTAGGATCCAATGAGGTATTAGAGGGTGAGGTGGAAGATGTGGTGGTGGAAGGTTCCAATTATGCTCATGTTATAAATGTAGCTCAATAGATAGTTATAATCCTGACTACCCTACACATTTTATGTGGGTATTGTTTAGGTTCCCACAAGGTCAAATAATTACCTAAATTATACAAAAATTTGACCCAAGGAAGGCTTGTTATAGATAAGGGCATAGGAATGATTATGTGTGAGCCAAAGATGAAAAAATGGACCCTAAAAATGCAACCTACATATACAAAGGTATTCAAGGTAAAATCAACTACTCATAGTGGATTCACCACTTAGTTACCAATTGTGCCAATACTTGAGTTATGCTTAGAATATGGGGATAAGGGTCTCACTTGTCACATAACCTAGCCCAAACCCAAAGTTGTGACTTAACCAGACCTAACGCACCAAAAATATATATTACATCAGGGCATGAGTGTAATCCAAAACCTATTAGGGGAGTTCCAATTAGCATGAGACCTAGAAGCACAAGTTGTTTCATCTCAGAAGAAGCAAGATAGCTAAGAAATTGAGATACGAGAATTAGTTAAGATCTTGCATCTTTTGTAGACAGAAAGAATGTTTCCCCTATTGAAGAACTTGATCCTGGAGCATGTAGGTCAAAATCAAGTTAAGGTCATTAAACCATGCATGGAGAGGGTACTATAATTTTGGCATACACAAAATGTAGAGTACAACCAAGAAATCATGGTGAATGTCATAATTTATGTATGGTCTATCTGTGAGGTCCTTGTAGACACAGGCATCGAGGTTAACATCTTGACCAAGAATGCCTAGGAGAAAATGGGTAGGCCAGCCTTGAGGCCTTGCTCTCATACACTCTTCATGGCCAATAAGTCTTAGGCATAACCTATCATAATTCTAAAGATCATAATTGTATATATCATGGTAACCAAATTCTATGTTGACTTTGAAGTAATTGAGTTAGATGAATAGAATAACTACTTAGTGCTTCTAGGAAGGCCATGGTGTTATGTAAACAATGTAGATATGTTATTTAAAATATGTTATATGATATTTGAGAAAAAAAAAAGGAGAGTTTAGCTATACCCCTCTCAAATGACCAAGGACCCCCTATGTCGAGAGTGTGTACATCAAAGTTGAGATCAACCACATCTATAACATCATAGTGCAAAGTGTCAAGACTCTAGACCTAAATGATCAAGGAGTACTCTCTTAGGAATATGGAAAATCAACCTCAAATACCACTAATGTTTCTTATAACTAATGGGTCAAGGAAGCATTTGAGACCATGGGTCAAAGGTGTTTCTTGGTGCATACAAAGGTGCCAAAACTAGTAAAGATAAGATGGGTCCAGATTGATTATGCTTCTAAAATGTGGGTCCCTTGTGCCAAGAAGAAGAGAAAGAGAGTGTTTCACCTTAGTAATGGTAAAATTTTATCACTCCCAAGATATGAATGGAGTAATCCAGTTCAATACTATACCTATGACATCAAATCATGCATCCTAAAAGAGGTAGATAGAATGGATGTACTAGTGTATAAATTGAAAAGCACTACCACTCATTGTTGAATAGTGTAAAATCCTAATTTTCCAACTTGGTGAGATGTGAAGAAATCCATTTTAACTAGATTAAAAAATATTAATGAGGTCCTAGACATCTTAGCCTACTCTGTCGACTCTAAACCTATAGCATATGTGCACCTTTATGAAGAAACATGGACTGTTTGTAATGAAAATGCCTTAATAAATCTATGGGTACATGCCTTCTATAGGACCTTAAAGACTTGGGCATGGTCATGGTACATTTTAAATGATATGTACTAAAATATAGCCAACTGGGATGCACTTAAGGAGTAGTTTGTTCACACCTCCTTTTCTCTACAAAACCTTGAATTGATTGAGCCATTATAGGTAGTTTAAAGGCTAGTGTTTGAGGACACTAAAATATTGGAGGAGTGCCTAAAATACATTTTTGATGAAAATGGGTTGGCATTCTTGAATTATTTTGAAGAGAAAACCCTCAACAGTGACTCTAGTGACAAAAATGATAAAACATGGAAGGCACACAACTAGAAGAATCTGATAGGTAAAAGGAATTTAGTGTACCAAGTTGAGGATAGTACCCCAAAATAAGAATAACCTACCCATATTTGGATATAAATAATAGAGGGAAGTCAACAAGTTGAGGATTCACACTAGGAGAAGAATGAACCCTACTACACACCGTTAAAAACTACAAAGGTAGGTATCAATTCATAAAAGAAACCAAAGATCACCACTCTAGGTGCCTATTAATCTGACACAGAGGTAGCACATATTTTTAATCTCATAAAGTAATTCCAATACTTTTTCCCTTAAAACTATAGATATATGAAAGGCATACACCCATCTCTTGGGAAGATGAGCATTAAACTAGTCAAAGATGCAAGACCCATCAATAAGCGACCTTAAGAGATGAACCCCAATCTTAGCACCAAGGTCAAATTAAAGATTGATGGTATGTTACCTAAAAGTGTCATCTACCTTTTATAATAATCTAAATGGGTTATCCTAATGGTTATCAGCATAAAAAAGTATGGGCACATCTGAATTTGTGTTGACTACAGATTGTTAATATTACTTGCATAATTGATCCCTTTCCAACTTTGTTCATCGATGAAATCTTGGATGGCATCCAGGTTGTGAGATATACACCTTTATTGATGGGTTATCAAGATACCATCAAGTCTAAATTAAGGATGAGGATAAGCCCAAAACCACCTTTATGTAATAATGGGATTATTCTGCATATAACATGATGCCCTTTGGACTTAAGAATGCACCAACCATGTTCTCCTAAGTGGTGATCACCACTATAAAATACTTCATTCACAAGTTCCTCCAAGTATACTTAGATGAATTGATTGTTTATGGGTTATTAAAGGATCATTATGACAACTTGTGCCTTATGTTTTAAAGGTCCAAGTAGTTGCAATTTTTTTTGAACCTCAAGAAATGTATTTTTCAATACCATTTGGCCATTTACTTGGGCACATTATCTACAAAGATGGTCTTCTCATTGATCCAACAAAGATTTCAATAATCCTTTATCTCCAAATCCCATCAATGTAGAAATATGTTCATGCCTTTATTAAATATTGTAGGTACTATAGAAAGTTCATAAGGAACAATGTCAAGATTGAGCACCGCTAGAAGAGCTTTTGTGAAAGTATTGCCCATTCTATTAGGGTGTATCATAGGAAGATGTATTTGAGACCCTAAAGCTAAAACTAATAAGTTCATTGATATTGTAATTTCATGATTGCGTGACTCCATCCATGTCCATGTTGATGCATCTGGTACTACAATCGACACCATTTTGGTGTAACCAGATGAAGGCAAAATGTATGACCCCATTTATTTTACAAGTATAAAACTAACCAAGGTAGAGCAAAACTACACCACAATTTAGCATGACATGCTTGCCATGGTCTATGCCCTACATAATTTTGGATAATCCTTATTGGTCAGCCCCTTCATCTTTTTCACTGATCATGAGGTGATTAAGTCCCTGGTGAATAAGCCTATTCTTTATGGGTGCATTTATTAATTGATTATTTTGTCAATAATTCTAGTTTTTTGTTGTAATAAAACATAGAAAATAAACTCAGGCCCAAACCATTTATCATGCATCAAATCTAGTGATACAACAACACCTATTAAAGATGATATACATGACATGCAATTTTATAGGGTCCAATACATCCTGAAAGACTTGGTAGAGATCACCACATTTTTGACATCTGGATATGTTCCCTAGACCATGACAAGTAAGGAAAAGAAGTAGCTCATAGTTTGCACCACCTCTTTTGAACTCATTAGTAGGGAACTATATAAATTGAGCCATGATGAATTCATATGTCAATGTGTCCTAGAGCACAAATGGAACTTAGTCATGCAAAAGGCACATGAGAAGATTGTTAGAGGCCATTACACTGGAGATGTTATGGCACATAAGTTACTACAATTAGGTTTGTGGTGCCAACCCTATTCCAAGATGCAAAATAATGCACCAAATCATGTGACATCTACCAATGCATAGGAAAAGTGAACCACTATGATGAGATGCCTCTCATCCCCATCCTTGCCCAGGCATTATTCAAAAAATGGGCCATTAACTTTGTTGGCCCTATTACTCCTATTGTAAGGCATAAAAGCATAGTAGATTTTAGTAGCCATAAATTACTTCACCAAGTGGGCCAAGGTAGTATCAAATAAATATTATACAATTGCCACAACCACAATATTTATTAGGGAGAATATCATCAGTCGTTATATATGTCTGCTTAGCTTGATTAGCAATCATGTCATGCACTTCATCAATAAAATCATTCAAATCATGTTCATTGAATATATGGTGGTGAACCATAAAATGACACCATACCATCCCTAATCAAATGGCATCACTAAGGCATTCAATAAGATATTGGGAATATGCCTCACAAAGATATGTGATGTTGGTCATAGAGATTGGGATGACCATGTATTGTTAGTAGTATGGGCCTATCACACTATGTATAAGCACCTAAACAAGGCTACACCATTTTAATTGGTGTTTGGTATAGAGGCCATTTTACGTATGGAATTTCTAGTGCCCTCATTATTCATCAAATGTATTGGTCAATTGGATGATCAAAGTTATTTGAGCACACACTTGGAAGACTTGGAGTGATTGGATAAGATATGCACCCAAGTAAGATGGGGTCAATAAATAGAAAAGTCACATCATAAGCTATGGCATGATAATCACATCAAGTGCAAGGTGTTTACCAAAGGAGCACTAGTCTTGATATATGACTCAAAGGACCTCAAGCACTAAGTCAAATTACAAATTAAGTGGATGGGACCTTATATCATCCATAGTATATTAGATACTAGTGCATGTAAGATGTACACATTGATCGGTGAAATGCTCCCTAGGCATTTCAATAGCAATATATTGAAACCTTATAGTAACTAAAATGGTGTTTTTTCCATTAGACACTAACTTCCCAATCACAAGTCAGTTATTTTGTGTTGACTATAATAAAATTTGGTGCAAGCTAAATCTTTCCTTATGTTTGTTTCATTTGTGTTAGGTGAATAAGCATGACACTTTTAGGCCTACAAGAGAACTCTTATATCACTTACACACATAAATACAATTGGGTGAGTTGATCATGGACACTCCCCAATCACTTGAGGCCAAACACCTAAGTTTCTAAACATGTGAAGTTTGACAAATTTAGAAATCTATGAGTCCAAGTTGACAAGTGAAGGCACACAAGATGATCATGTGTAAAAAATGAGAATAGATAATGAAGTGTTGGAGAACTAGTGAAAGGATTTGTATGGGGTAGGGAAGGTCGAAGCAAGAGACATGAAAATATAGAGAAATCAACTAAGAAAGAGAGGTGTGCTTGTAAGGAAGCATAACACTAAAAAGAGGTGGAATCGAGGAGGTTAAATCATCTTTATGTGAAGCATTGCACCCAAGTTACCATAATAAGGGTAAAGGTCACACCAAGGTGAATAAATCATAAGAGAAAGACCATCGAGATAGTTATCACCCACTCAATGTTTGATGGGAATTTATCATTTGAATCCCCTATCACTTCACCAAATAAACCATTATAAAAATTAATGTTGTGATGGTAGAAGCACAAAGAGCCATAATAAATGAGGATTTGGTGGTAGATTTTAGTGTTTTTCATGGCTTTATTAGATTTTAATAATCCACTTGCCTCCAAGCCATTAATGAGGTAGATAAACATAGATTATAAAGGGGTGAACAACATATTGTAATAGGTTACAAACCTTGTGATAATTTAAACCAGAATATAGAGTTGAATAGAGTCGAAGCCACTCAAAGACCAAAAAATGCTACCAAGTGAAAACCAGAGCATCCACATCCCCCCAAGCAAGAATGGTTAAACCATAGCAATATTTTTTTCTACTTTGAATTGAAAAGGAGGTAAGTGGAGAGGGATTGAGAGAGAAACAAGGTAGTAAAATTTCTATAGAACAATAAGGCCACCATTAATGGTGTAGGAATCTTGAGAGCCAAAGACACAATCATAGTTCTAGTTAATATGAATAAGTGCCAAGTGTGATTAAGGGCTTTTAAAATATCAAACAACCATGCTTTAACATTAACCAGTTCATAATAGGTAACAAAAGGTTAAGTATAGGTCTGCCATAGGTGTTAAAGTATGCAAAGAAAGTGTGGATGGTGAAAGAATTAGTCATTGAAAAATGAGAGGTGTAACTGGTAAAAGGACTAAGTGTCATAGTAATAGACCCAGAAGCAATTGAAAAGATTTCTTATAGAGAGGTGTAGTTCCTCAGAGGTCATGGTGGGGGAGAAATGGGTATCATTTGTGTACATGTGAAAATTGAAGGATTATAACCACCAAATGGGGATTAATGTGTAAGAAATAGACCAAGATTAGATGGTCAACACAAAGAAAAATATGAAGATGGGAATCACACTTTTTGATGTCTCCATCTAAGACAAATTGGTGACCACTAGTGTAACCTAGCCATTTGAGCTACCAAGCTTTGGTAAGCTAGAATAATTGGTATATTTCCTCCTCTCACACATACATGGTGACCGTTTCTACTTCACAGGATGGTGCATGAGAATCTTAGAATGCCTCATCAATAGGATCATGGGACTACTTGGTGTAGGGGTGAAAATATATCAAATGATGGAGGATGAAGTGGAGGTCGAGAGGGTTATGAAGCTCTTGGGCTACTACAAGTCAAGATTCACATTCCCCATCAAGGATATCCAGGACCCTAGTATGAGGGAAGTAGCACACCTGATTAGCTACAAATTATGCCTTGGTGGATGGTGGTTTGACATCAATAAAACCTTATTGTGCATCACCAATCACATGGTGCAAGGGGTGAAGTTTAACATATCCAAATTCATTATTGAGGAGATTGTTAAAAATGTGCAAGAGTGCCATCGAGTGGAAAAAATATTCAGGTGGGGGTATATGCTAATATTGATAGTAATGAAAGATATAAGTGTGTTGAATGGTGACATCAATAACCTATGGGTATTCCTACCCCACCATGAGTCCCCTATGATGAAGTATCAAGACTTTATTTACCCACCCAGCTTCTCATAGAACTACAAAACAAGGGTAAAGGGATGGTATAATAGGTACATTAAAGCCTTTAGGATTGAATGGCATATATTTCAAGAACTTCCCCAATATTTGGTAGGAATGATGACCTTTTTAGTAATACAAAATTTCTATGTAGTGTGCCTAGCACTCATGGATGGGAACCTATTTGGATGGCTTAAATTGCCTTACACATTTTCTAACAAGTAATTCATGATGGTGCTAAGGAGGATTCCAAACATGCAATAGCTAGAGATCTTGATCAATACCATGGATCAAGGTAGGAGGAGGTTGAAGAACCAATTTGTGTGCCCCAAATCCAAGATCACCAAGGATGAATAGGATAATTTTGATAGGATGAACCTTCATCCCCTTGAGAGAGAGATAATAAATGGGCATATCTTCAACTTATACTATGAAATGAAGTTGTGCAAGAAGGGTGGTGATCTAGGGAAGGATGATGATCATGCCATCCTAGTCAAAGATGAAGGGAAGGTTACACCCAAGATGTAGGAGAAGACCCATTAGAAGAATCTAGGAGAGAAACTTGAAGAGATCATAGAGTGCATCTAGTTAAAAATTGTCTCCAAGGAGAAAATTATGCCCCCAGCTCCTAAGAAACATATGACCTTCATGCCAGAAAGTGATTCCTCTAGAAAGAAGCATAATAAAAAGACTAAGGGACCCATTGCATTCCCTATCATAACTCTAGTGGAGATGGAGAAATAGGCAACCCTCATGCTCAGAATGGAAGAGACTAAAGAAGAAAGAGTAGGGACATATATCCTACAGGTAGAATAAGAGGAAGAGGATCCAAGTGCCAGGGATGTATAGGAATTCCTAAAAATAGACATGACCACAATGCTTGGATAAGTAGAGGATTTATCAAGCCCCTCATCCAATGAAGATCCCTCCACATCACCTCCATAAATAGAAGAGGAGAAGAGAAGGTTTTGAAATAAAATGGGCTTGAGTGAGCAGGACATTAAGAAGGTGTTGATACTTGAAGAGAAGTGCATCATTGCCCAAGATAAAGAATTGACCAAGGTATAAAAAAACCATGAAGGTTCCCATAAGTGTAAGACTAGTATTTGAAGTAGTCAAGCAAGTTCCAATCTCCCCCAATAAGAAGGTAGAATAAACTGTACACAAGGCACACTCAAGTAGTGAAGGGGTGCTTGAAGAAAAATAAGGCCATACTGGTGCCTTAGAAAACTAAATAGAGACAATAGAGAAACCCCAAAAATAAAAAGATGATGTTGGCACCGAAGTAATTTTCCTAGAGGTGAGTATTGAGAAACCTCAGGAGGAAGAAGTGGATAAAGGGGAAAAGTATAAGAAGAAACCCCTAAGGATCAAATAGGTGAGACCTCTAAGGAGAGCACTGAAAAGATTGGTGGTGCTAGTAAAGATGAGTAAAAATAAATAGAGATGGCCATCATTGAGAATTAAAATAAGGATGTGATAATAATGGAGAAGGTGCAGAATGGATGGGTGGATAAAGAGATTTATATGTATGACATTGTGCCCCCCCTAAGATGTCCCAACCAAGATGCATAAACAACTCTCATTTATAATCAATCATTATATAGATAAGCCTCATTTTGAGGTACCTCAAAAAGTAATTTTGAGCTTGGAAGACCCTATTGAGGGTTAGGAATACCTCCTTATAAACCTTCACACCATGAACCTAGTCTAATTTGGGAATGCAGTAATTATAATGGCCATTGAAGTTGCACATTGGAACATCATCAATGATGGTCGGGAAAGAAAATGGAAAAATATCCATAAATAAGCCTAAGATGAATCATAGGCCAACAAATTCAAGCTATAATAGCTCTATGAGTATATATAAATAGTTGAACCAGACCTTATGGTTGGCATCAATACTTTGAACCTCTTAGAGGTTGAAAAAATATGTGTTCTAGTAGAGCAGATGCTCTCAAGGTAAAAACCTGATTTAGTACAAGAAGAAGAAGAAGATCCCTACATCATGCTATAGAAGGAGCTAACTTGTAAGCTCAAAGAGGTAGAAGAAATATTTGTGAAACTACAAGAGGGAACAAATGCAACATATGCCATCTTATTGAGCTTCTAAAGCTAAGCATTAGTCATAGACATGCACTTAAAGTAGGCAAAGGAGGAGAAGGAGAAGCTGATGGTGTAGGTATAGTCCAAAAATAGGTCAAAACATGCACAGATCATGGGGATCATCAATGTACTCAATAATCAAATTAAGTATTAATATCAAAACTTAGAAGCACTCTTTCATGCTCTATAGACTAAGGCCTATGAACAAGGAGCAATCCTAGATGAGAGTGTGGAAAAGGCAAAGTCAAATGTAGAGGCCTTCCAAAAGGATCTATACAAGACTGATTTGTTTGTGATTACTACTGCATCCACTAAAATAGGTAGTGCCACTAAAGAAATCAAGCTCACCATTAAGGGCTTCAAAGACTTCAATGTTGATCTTAAGGAGAGTGCACTCAAGTTCTATACCACTAAGACCTTGATAGCCTAGTCTGAAGATGGACTAAAAATTTTGTATGGGGTGATGTTGGACCCCTTATTTTGGTAAGTAAAGTATTTGTGCCAATATGACATCTACATCGGTAAGATGGAATCAATTGCCTCATAATTGGTATTTTAACATTTTGGTGCTAGTTGGAGGGTTTAGTGCATACCTTACATTATCTAGTAGGCAAATAAATATCTCTAAGATTTATGCAAAATCTTTAATGATTTGGCGATATGTGACAACTAAGTCATGAACTTCATGAGGTTATGAATTTGGTGGGAATGATTACCAAATTTATATCTTGGTACTCAACATGCACATTCCACCCTACTAAAGATGATCTAGAAGGCTATATTAAGAACTCAAACCAACTAATGTAAGAGATGGAAGATAGCAGAAAAGCTCAAGCAAATTGGGAATGATTTGATACATTTCTATAGAAGCCATTAGACATAGGCTTAGTATGGATGCCATGAAGGCTCTATTTGTATATGCCCAAGCTCACCTATGAGCCTCTAGGTTATTTAGTATGAATTAAACATATGTTCTACCATGATTGGTATACTCTATGTTAACTTTGATTAATGACAAAGATGGTTGCAGTAAAACAAGATATCTAGCTTATGCATCTTTTATACTACTATTTGAATGCAAAATTATTGTAATGTTGTAATTTTAGTTCAGCTATGTTGAACAATGTTTATGAGCTTCTAGTTCTTATAATTAATGAAGTCCTTATGATAAATGATGGTGTCATCATAAATCTATAGAAAGTATAAGTATAGATCTTGTGCCAAGCATTTTGATCCTTGCTAGAAGTGTGAGCCTAGTATGAGTACTTAAAGTTAAAGAAGCCCTTTGACTCTTTAAGTGCCAATATGATGCTAGGATTAGTTTAATAAAGGCTTTCACCCATATGACTCTAGGATTACTCCATCAAAAGGATTGTCGTTATAGGCCACTAGGCATATTCCATGAAAGGCTTGCACCTATGGATATACTTAAATCCTTATTTGAATTGATCAGGTCCCATAATTGATATCTTGTGCCATGACACAACTAGCCCAATGCAGACCCTGATTCCTTCTCAATGGTGCTTCAGATGAGTGCATAAGGCCTGTGCCTTATGTGGATTTATTTTTTCATATCCAAGTGTTCAAATTTTGAGATCAAGGGGAGTATCCCATGTTTTCACCTGATTATAATAAACCTAGAACCAACTAAGACAACTTTGTGCACCCTTTTCTAAAACACACTCCCTAAATAATATACACGTAGGCTTAGTACATGAATGAAGAAAGAATGAACAATTAGGGCCTTGGATGAATTTAGGGTTACATCCATAATTACATTTTATGTAAAAAATGTTTTAAAATTCCCTACATTCATTATAACTACTTAGAGGTGGTCATAGCCATAGAAACATAGTCTAGGCCTATTAGGCAGAACTAAATATAAACCCTCAAGATGCTTAATATCATCCATAAGGCCATAGTATCTTTCTAAACCATGTTACAGCCTTAAAGGGATATTTTAAGGTTGATAATATCCATTGGTATGCATATAAATAGGTCAAATTGGTCATTTTGGCTTAATTTGGTCTCATGCCCACCTAGAATGCTAAGAAGGAGCTCAAGAGCCATATTCTTTTTATCATATCTATATGGATGAGCATCATGGTGCATAAAGTAATTGGATATAGTTTAGGAGGGTACAAAACTCAAAATTTATGGAATTAGTTTGAAAGTTAGACATCTAACTTTTATGAATCATTGTTAACAATCCAAGTGACCTTAAACCCTCCTAAAACCCTTGTATGAACTTGATGGATAAAACATGAAGGTATATGCATCTCTAAGTGTCAAATTTGCCTTTAAATTATTTTGGACATGTTTATCACTCTTCCAAGCTCCTTTACATCCATTTTTTTATACGATCACTCATACAAACATGCCAAAATCTAGGTTTTCTATAGGATTTGAGTTATTTTACAAATACAAAAGGGAATTGGTGAATGAAAATAATTTTTTAAGGTGTTGAGGTACTTTTTATAACTCCACATACTCATCTCTGACCTCAATTATGCATAAAATTACATATGTTAGGTTGGTCACTATAGGCAGTCTTGAATAAGATAATGAGAAAACAAGTTGATTGTCTAAGTGTAATAGTGAGAAGAGTGATACTGAGTCTCTTGAGGTTTATTTTATATACCAGAGGAAAAATAGGTCTCCAAAAATTCACAATGAGCCTCTATGAACATGTGCAGGTCACCTAAGTGACAAGTGTATGAATAAAGCCTAAAGGGCTAGTGAACAATTACAAGAAAGTGAGTGATAATTGCCAAAGAGAGGATCATTAATTGGAGAGGTGTATATAATTGTATCTATCTTATTTTAAAATTCCTAATTTATATAACATTTTTTAAATACTTCTATATTAGTTTCAAGCAGTCAAGTGAAGTCCTCATCATCAAGGTAGTTTTAAAGAAAGACCATGAAGATCTTGTTGCTAACCTTAGGAAAATGATGCATTTATGATGGACACTTGTCCAATAAAACTTCATAACCTATTTTTCACTTAATTATCTTAAATTTTAAATATTTTCCAATCCTTGACACTTGGCCTTGTGACTATCCAACTTCACTTCTTCTCTCTTTTATCCTATGCTCTATATATGCAAGCCTTTTTGGCTTTGTAATGGATCCACAATTGGTATGGCAAATCCCTATTGGTTTGACATAGGATTTTGCCTTTGAATAAATTTTATCAAGATATTTTAATATTTTTAAACTATTTACTAAGTATATCAAGTAGTTTACTTGGGTGTTAAGTAATTAATGTCTTCTCCTTGCTTACATTCTACTCTTGTATGCATTGTGTGAGTAGTATCATCTCTTCTAATAGGCCTCATGAAGCATATGTGTTTCTTAAGTATGTTTTTAAGTTTTAGAGATAATATTAGTGTCTAATATCATACCTCCTTTTAACCCACCTCTATATATGCATAGAAATCTACCTCTATGAGAAACACTTGTCTTAGAATAACATTGAATTGAGGTCACTTTTAGTAGTCTTCTTTCTTAGCACAGATGCAAGTGTGTTTTTTGGACTTATCTTTGGTGTATAACCTTCATTATTATGTTTATGTCTTCCCTTTTCACCACTAACAGTGATTATTCTAGTGTACTGTGTGAGCCTAAAAGATAGATCAAGGGAGATAGCCCTTTCAAATCTAGAGATCTATCTCTTGTAGTAGTTTGTCTATAGTGAGAGATAGTTCCATGTTATCCCAAATTTGAGAAGGTATACTTGACTTATATAGGGTTAAAATTTTTTATATAATAGTTTTGGCATGCCCAGTGGGACCTAAATTCCAAGAAGGTTGTTCAAGGTGGATGCTTGTCTTGACAACAAGGAGCTATAACAATCTACTTCTTGTAGTATCTAGTGACTCCAACATTTCAATCTTCATTGCAAACTAGTACACTATTTCATGCCTAAGGTAAACACAATTTCTCTTAATAAAGGCATCCCTTTTGAATTTTAATAACTTCTTCATTATTCATACAAAGCAATTATATTTACTAACACGCATTCTTACCCAAAGAAGTCATACCTTGCTCACAAACCCATAAAAAAGTTCTTAATTACCCCATTCTTGCAAAGTCCTAAAGCTATCATGGAAAGGAACCTACCTTTATATCCTTCAATGGATATAGTCCTCTAATACTTTCCCACTGTGATGATATCCCCATATGTGCCCTCAAAAGTGTTCCCTCATATACCGATGAGTCTTCAATTACCCCTATTGAGGATATTAGAAATATTGATAACTTTTTTGATATACATCATGTCATTAAAGAGAAAATATCAATTAGATTATTGATTTCCTCTTTCAAAGGAAAATCTCTTCACTATAATGGTACATTATCCCCTAAACCAATCACCACATGAGATGATTTGGGAGATGCATTGAGAAGAAGATTTGAGGACAAGAGTGACAACTTATCACTGACTGAGCAGCTGACTAGCATAAGGAGAGCACCTCAAGAATTTATTCAAGACTTCATCACAAGATTTAAAAATACATGGGAAAGGATCCAAATCTTGGTAAGACCCATAGCTCACCATGCTTTCCTTTACTATCTTAAAGCTTTTGATAGTGACATTTCAATGATGATACAATCTATGGGAGGTAACACTTTTCCTAATTCCTATGAAGTGGCCATTAGGGTAGAGAATTATTTGATTTAAGATGGTAAAATTTCCCCAAGACCTATAATGCTTCTATTTCTTAATTTACAAACCCCTACACCTGTTATTGCTCCCATTCCTACACTTAAACATAAGCCTGTTACCCCTAGTCAACCAAGTAAGTCTAATGAGGTAGACAAGATGAGATATATGGAGCAAGAGATGATAATTTTAAAGAATATTATCTAATAGTAACAAGTAAGGCCTTTCTAAATCCACTACCAACCTAATCATACCTACCCTAACTATTAAGGTAATAAACACCCTTTTCAAGTTCATCCTCAAGGTCAAGGATAATTAGTTCAAATAAATTCATACAATTGTTAGAATCCCAATGCTCCTTCTACTCAATGTTATTAGTGCCTACTAAAAATAACCTTTCTCAAGATCATGATGGTAATCCTTCATGGAATCAACCTTATGATCCATATTCCTATGTTAATGAGTCATTTGATCAAGCCTTCATGGCAAGTTTGGGAACTATGCCAGCTATGAATCAAGATGAGGTACCAAATAGAGGAGAGACCAATGGTAAAATTGATCAAGTGGGGTCTACATTGGTCAATTGGTATCAATATGATTCATATGTTATGAATTATCAAGGGTAGTCAAGCATAGATGCAAGTCCTATAGCTGAAAACACAAAGAGCAAGAGAAAGGCAATTATAGAAGTTCAAGGAGTTGTTAATGGTCAATAAATGAAAGTTCAAACATCTCCAAGGGTGGGTATGTCTAATATAGTTCCAAATACACAAGTACCTCAAAGATATCATAATGTTAGGAGTGATTTTATACCTTAGAATTCTCAAGGCATAGGAAGCATGATTCCTACTTGTGGACAAGCTGAGGTTAGTGGCTCTTTCACTAACATTATAGAGCAAATGAAGAGGTCTCATGTGAATGTGTCAATTTGGGATACATTATCAATACCTATACAAGTATACTTACTTCAAAAAGAGTTTTCCAAGCTTAGTTTGGCAACCAAACAACCTAGTGGGAGAGAGGCAGCCTTGATAAACACTTTGAATCCTAGTGAAGGATAATCAAGCAAAGTTGAAAAGGTAGACAAACCTCCACTATTATATCTATCCATCATTATTGGATATGTTTTGATACACAATTGTCTTGTTGATAGCAGAGCTAGTACTTGTGTCATACCCAAACAAGTAGCTAATAAATTAAACTTGAAGTATGAGCCTCATGCCAAAGGAGTGATATAATTGGATGGGTTAGCTACCAAGACCATTGGCATAATTAAAGGTTTGAAAATTGTTCTTCATGTTTATCCTACTTTCACCATTTCCCAAGATGTTCTGGTTGTAGATGTACTTCCTCATTTTGCACTTTGTTTGTTAAGAGAGTTCACTGCTAAGATTGGAGGTTATCTAACTTTAGATTGGTCCTATATAAGATTTAGGACTAGATATGGTGCAAAAGTGACAATCAAATCAGAACATCTTTATAGTTTTCATGTACATACATATGTGCCTTATACTTCTAACATGAATTACAATATCATTGAGGAATAAGATCATCTTAATGATAAGGAACCTCTAACACTTCTTGATGGCATATCTGACTTGTACCTTGATGAGTGGGGAGATGAGAAAGGTGGATTTGAAGAGACAGGCCTTGGTACTTACATACTCCATGAAGATTGTGATGGAAATATTGAGGCAGATCCTTATAAAATTCTATAAAAAGTTACATGGGGTAACTATCTTGTACACATGGATAATGATATTGAGATCCTAGTTGTAGAAAATCATGATAGTCATAGTGTACACTCAATTATGCCTGCCAAGGAAGATAACACTCATGAACATGAACCTCAATAAGAAGTGGATGATATGTGGCAAAAATTCAATGCCATTGTGTAAGAATTTGAGGAGTTGATCAGGTCTACAACTTCTTAGAAAGAATACAAACCTAATGTTGAGATCAACCATATTCCTAATGAGCATAAGGAGGAGCTTTAGGTCTCTCCCAATCAATAAACAACCTTGGAAAATCATGAAGTGTTTGATGAGCACAAAGAAGATGGTCTTGATGACTTACAATAGCAAGCATGTCATGTTTCAAGTCACTTGAAGTTGTGAAGGCTGTGATGATTCCCAATTATCATATGAAGATTTCCAAGGAGACATGATAGAGTTCAAATAATCTACAAATCCAAACAAGAATCTTGGAGGGATAGATGGATTGTTCATGAGAACTCCAAATGACAAACTTGTTGCTAGCAGAAGATCTAAAGATGATAAGTCATTTGAATATCTCCATAAACAAGTGTTCATTGACAAATATACCTCATATGATGGATTTTTTTCATGGAGTAGTAGTGATGCAAGAATCATTGTCTTTGACCCTAGTTAAAGCAATGAATAATATATCTTTCACCTTAAGCATTTGAGGTCTTGTACATATTAAGATAGGTGTGTGTTTTCCTTTGAGTTGGTGTGTGTTTTCCCTAAGTTTTCATGAGAGCACAAGTGTGTTTATTTTATTGTCTTTATGGTTTGTTTCCTATTGTGTTTGGTATGGTTTGGTTTCCTTTCAAAGGCTTATCAATATTAGGAGTAGTTTATAGGTGACTCCATTTCCCAAGGATAAGAGAAGGCAACTGGTACTTAGCATAACAACCATGCTACCCCTAAGAAATCACTAAATAACCAAATTTGACCTAGGTAAAATTAGGTCAACCCCCTATATATTCAAACTTTTCATAGGGTCCTTATAGGTCATAAAATGGTCATCAAGGTCATAAATAATGTCATGTCATAGTTTGAAGACCATAAAACATGTTCTAACCTTGTCATACTTGTCATCTCATCTTAATATCCCTTTATGTCACCCTTTTGGTCACTATAGGGGAGTTGTACATAGTTTTCATGAAATGAAAAAAAGTTAAATAATATATATAATGTATTCCATTCAAAAAATGTTAGAGGAATATTTCCAAACTAAAAAATTGTAGGTTCAACATATAAAGAAGGAGATCAACTACAAGACATGCAGTTTCAGGCAGTTGTATGGACGAGGACAATCCATATGGCATGTGTGAGGATTTAGGGAAGTGTCTTTAGATTCCATTAGATTATTTTTCAGTTTAATAAGCTTCAATTGGTTCAAAAATGGAAAAAATGGCCCCTTTCTCTCATCGCTCTCTTGGACAAGTCAAAATAGGTTAGTGGTTTTCTATTTGTATGGACAAGAGAAGATGAGCTGGTCTGAATTAACTTGGTAGATGAAATTAGTACTTATAATCTTTCATTTAATGGTTATGGTTTTTATATTGGTAGTCCATATTGTATGAATAATCACTAAAACTGTTAGTGACACCAAACTGTCTGTGCATCTCCAATGGATTCAATTTTTTCATTTGTTGACATTGGTATGTGTGAACCAAATGGTATATATAGACTTACAAAACATTTTATACATTTCCATGATGTATTCAACTCATTTTTCACATGTGACTATGAAGATATAGGCAGTATCATCCTTGAGTTTGAAGTAAACACCATTGAGGTTTGTAGAGTAGTATTTCGATAGTTGTAGGTGAAGCTGTGGAATGGAAGTTTTCAAAACAAATTAAAATGAATACCCTCATGGTGTAATGTGATTTATAACCTCATTTGATCATATGGTCAAACATGGTTTGAGGTCATCATAGATCTATATTCTCATTGTTTGTTGTGGGTATAATGCATATTGGATTTATATGTTATAGAGGATTGGGGGTGTCAATGATATTTGGGAGAGCCAAGTTATATGTTATGTGATAGGTATCCACCATCTTTAAGGCCTATAGCATATTCAAGGTTTTCATAATCTTCAAGAAGAGTAATATGTTTTCAAAATAATGACACCATCTAATACAGTCAAACCTAATAGAGACCTATAGGTTTTTGTATATAAGCAGTTAAAGTGCAAAGCCTTGATGATGTGCCTTAAAGAGGCTATAAATCTTGGTACACAGTGATAATGCCTTTTTGGTAAGGATTGAAGACTATAAGAATGCATAATAGGTTTGGGAAGATCACTTAAAACAATACCCATAGTTATCCTATTGAAAAGTTGCAAATGGGAACATTTACCTTAATCTTTTCGAAGGACTCTGCTCCACAAAATAGCATCTTTTGGTAACTGTTGATGAGGTCTGAGTAAAACCAATGGCTCCATTATTAAAGCCTAGACCTAGATGTCAAGATTGAACATGAGATTAAGTTTCTTATTAAGAGAGATGATGATTGATGGTGATCTCTAATTAGTCAAACTTTTACTAAAGATACATAGTGAACTATAGTGTAATTGAGACTAAATGGATGCAAGTAACACCTATTGTGTTGATGGTAAAGAATGATGCATGGTCACAAAGCATAAATGATCTCATTCAGATAAGAGATGATCTTATTGAACCCATAAGGAATTATAGGTTTTAAACATAGTAGTCACACATAAATGATCACCTAAAGTAGCCTTGTGAATTCTCTAATGCACACTTACAGTTTGGAGACAATCTATAGACTTGTCAAGTCAATGGAGATTGCACATTTAGGAGTTTGAAAAGATATATAGGATGAATATGAAAATTTTGAAACCAATCTCATAGTGGTAATATCAAATTCATATGATTCTCAAACATATGAAATAAATCAAAGACAAGTTTCTAACTTCACACTTAGTTTGGGTTTCTAAACCCTGCATACAGTCACAAACCTAGAAGTTAGTCTAGATAGTTTAAAGAGTTTAGGGTCCTGAAGCATATTTAGAAATTTAAAATTGACACAAACGGTCCTCATGATATAAAATAATACCTTCATGGAATCCTTTAGTCTGTACAAATAGGGGAGGTTCCCTCTTTTTTGTCTTAGACCAAAAGCACTCCCTAAACAACATAACTTGTAGCCCTAATGGAAGAATAAAGAAAGGATGAAATGTGAGAGCCTTGTATGAATTTAGGGTGATGTATATAGTTTAATTGTATTTAAAAAGGGTTAAAAAGTCCCTATAGTCATTACAAATACTCAAAGATGGTCATAGGCATAGAAACACAATCTAGGCCTATTAGGCCTATAACTGAACATAAACCCTCAAGCTACCTAATATAATCCATAAGGCCATATGATCTTTCAAAACCATGTTATTTACTTCATGGGAGAGTATAAATTTGATAATACCCATTGGTTTGTATAAAAATAACTGAAATTGGTCATTTTTGCCTAATTTGGTCTTAGGCCTAACCAAAATGCCTATAAGGAGCTCGAAAACCATCTTATTTTGCTCATATATATACGAATGAGATGCATGGTGCCTCAAGTATTTGGGGATAGTTGAGGAGGTTCTTTAACTCAAAATTTTTGGAATTGATTTGAGAGTTAAATGTCTAACTTTTATGAATCATTATTAACAATCCAAGTTACCTTAAACCCTCCTAAAACCCTTTATGAACTCAATGGAGAAAACATGAATATATATGCATATATAAGTTTCCAATTAACCTTAAAAGTTTTTTTACATGTTTAACAGTCTCCCATACTCCTTGACATCCAATTGTTTCATACTATCACTTGTACAGACATGCCAAAATCTTGGTTTTCTATAGGATTTGATTTTTTTATAGGTTAAAAAGGGAATTGGTGAATTAAAGTCATTATGTAAGGTGTGTATATAATTTTTAAAACTCCTCATACTCATCTCTCACCTCAATGAAGCATGAAATTACCTCTACCAAGTTGGTCATTACAGGCAGTCTTGAACAAAATAGTGAGAAAGCAAGGTGACTATCAAAGTGTGATAGTGAGAAGAATGATAATGAGTCTCTTGAGGTTTATTTGATAGACAAGAAGAAAAATACGTCTAAAAAATGTGTCCTACATCCCTGAAAAGAGATTCCATGAACATGTATAGGTCACCTAAGTCACAAGTGTATGAATTAGGCCTAGAGGGCTAGTGAACAATTACAAGAAAGTGAGTGACAATTGCCAAAGAGAGGATCATCAGTTAGAGAGGCATATATGAATATCACCATCTTGTTTCAAAATTCCTAAGTTAGATAACATGTTTCAAATACTTCTATATCAATTTTAAATAATCAAGTAAACTCCTCGTCATCAAGATAGTTTCAAAGAAAGACCATGAAGATCTCTACACCAACTTCAAAAGAATGATTCATTTTTTTATGGGCACTTGTCCAATAAAAATTCATAACCTATTTTTCACTTCATTATTTTTAATTTTAACTATTTTCCAAGCCTTGAAACTTAGCCTTGTGACTGTCCAACTTCACTTCTTCTTTTTCCTATCATATGCTTTATATATGCAAGCCTTTTTGGCTTTGTAATGGATCCATAATTGGTATGGTGAAGCTTGCTAGTTTGACATCTTATTTTTCCTTTGAATAAAGTTTCTCAAGTTGATTTAATATTTTCAAACTCTTGCCTAAGTATGTCAAGTTGTGTACTTGGATGTTAAGTGATTAATGCCTTCTCCTTGATTTCATTTTGCTCTTGTGTGCATTATGTGGGTAGTAACATCTCTTCTAACAAGTCTCATGAAGTGTATGTGTTTGTTAAGTATGTTTTGAAGTGACAGAGAGACTAGTAGTGTCTAATATCATACCTCCTTTTCACCCACCTCTAGATATGCATAGCAACCTACCTCTATGAGAAACACTTATGCTAGAAGAACATTGAGTTGACGTCAATTTTAGCAGTCTTCTTTCTTAGTGCAGATGTAAGTGTGTTTTGTGGACTTATCTTTGGTGTATCACCTTCATTAGTTTATGTTTATTTATGTTTCCTTATTCCCTTTTCACTCCCAATAGTGATTATTCTAGTGTAGTGTGTGAGCCTAAAATATAGATCAAGGGAGCTGGCCCTTTCAAATCTAGAGATCTATCTTTTGTAGTAACTTGTCTATAGTGAGAGATAGTTTCATGTTATCCCAAATTTGAGAAAGTCTATTTGAATTCTCTAGGGTGAAAATTTGGGATATAACAAGTCACAATAATAATTTACATCATATATTTTGGGTAAAGGTCTATTTACATCAACCTCTGTAGGAGGAGGGAGAGATATAAAATGACACTCTAACAACTAGGGGAGTAATGAAGTAGGAGGATTAGGTAAATATGTAAATTATATTCTTGGTTCATTAGATAGAAAATTTTGATTAGGCCATTATGCAACTCTATTAACCATGGTGGTTGCTTTTTTTTTAGGCTCTGAAGGTTTCACCTTATAACTTGGTTTAATTATAAACTGTGTACTATATGGAGATGTTGTTGGTGTGTTTGCTACATACTTGAACTTGTTCAATGACATAAACCTCATTTTATGATCCTGTACAACATGACATAAGTTATCAAAAGATTGAAACTTTTTGAAAATAATGGACTCATGTAAAGGAGCAAGCAAACTTTACTTTAATATTTATTTCAACTCCTTGTCTACCATAAGATTGGTCATTTTAGATAGCATTGTCTTATATCTCAAGATATATTCATTGACTGGTTCATTAGTTCCTTGTTTGATCTTTGTAATTTGAGCATAAGAAACCTTTTTATTAATGTTAATAGAAAAGTGTGCCAAATTTGATCTACAAGAGGTTTGAATTCTTTCACAGATTGCAGAGATAAGTCATAAAACCACCTCAAAGCATAGTCCTTAAGGCTCTTTGGAAATCACAAATTTATCATTTGAAGCATAATCAAGGCATGTCTCATATAAGGTTTGAAGATGTTGTTCAAAATCACCCTTGACATCATAAAATATGAAGTTAGGTGCAAAAGATCCAGTTGGCAAAGGGTGAAAAAATATATCAAGTGCAAGAGGGTTATGCAACACATCTTGTGAATCGATAGTAGATGAAGACTTTGAAGCCTTTTGTTAAATGTTTGTAACCATATCCTACAAGGTCTTTATGACTTGAAGGAGTGATTGAAATTTAGGCCCTATGGTATTTTCATTAGCAATTTCAGTAGTCACCATAATGGTTGGAAACATGTTTTAAGTAGTAATAGGTATTGAAACTAGTATTTGTGTTGAAACAATGGGTAAGTTCATAATAGATGTATCAATAGTAGTTTTAGGAAACAAAAAATAGAACACATAATCCATGTCCCCATTATATGTATTAATTTTTAGTGTGTTCAAGGGGAGGGATGTATCCACTAATTTTTTTGTATTTTTAGCTTCGAGTATAGTTTTTAATATTTTATCAGGATCTTCAAGGTTTTGTCAAATACACTCATGAAACATTGTAATTACATGTAATTAATCATTTTTTACTTGGTCATTGTCATTTGTTTTTGTATTTTCATTATCAAAATGTCTTCTATGATAGTTCTATCAGTATTTTTTCATTGTCAACATGGGTATCATCATGATCTAAGGTATGAGATGCCTCATTGGTTTGAGACATCTTGTTAAGGTTGAGGGGAAGCTCAATATGTTCAATAGACACACAACCAAATTGTTGGTGCATTTATTTATTTTATTATATTTACTTGTATTTATTACTTAGATTAGTGCACTAATTACTTATTGTAATTAGTTTATTATGTTTATTAATAATTTGAACTAGATAATATAAGCTTGCTTAAATAGTAGTCAACTTAGACACCTATCTTGTTACAGTGGAATTCCACTCCACTATTCAAGGTAAGATAGAATTAGATTGATTAACTAGTAGTCAACTTGTGTTGATCATTTACACAAGTTGGACACATATCTTGTTAATGTGGAGTTGCACTCCACTATTCTTGTAGTCACATATCAATTGAACTACACATGTTGTGTGAGCTCTCTGATATTTATCATGCACATCTTGCTCTATATAAGCAATGGCTATTTGTGTATTCTATATCAGATTAATATTGAATTATCAAAGTAATTCATCATATTTGAGTTATTTATTCAATTTTTTTATTGTCTCAGATATATAGTTATTGTTTATTACTATTACTATTTTATCTCTTATTTATGTTTTCTATTAGATTCATTAGATCACGTAGCTAATTCTAACATGGTACCAAAGCTATCTTAAATTTGTAGATTGTTAAATATTTAAGAGAAAAATATCTAGATATAGGATTAGTTTTTTTATTTTGTATAAAAACACAAATTAGAGCTTTGTGGATAATTTATGGGCTCGCCATTGAGTTCAAAGTGCCCAAGATAGTCAAAATCATCTACAATTTTGTCCAAATTGGGCACAGGAGGTAAAATTAGCAAGGGTTTGATTCAAAAGCACCATACCTAAATCTAACAGTTACCCAAAAATCAAAGCGTTTTTAAGAAAAATGGACCTTAAGATTGCATTTAGAAGGTGTCAAAATCTATAGATCCATATAAAATTTGCCTAATTTGGATATAGTTACATGAAAGGCAAATTTTTTTTCTTCCAGGTACATCCATATGGACTATGCAAGCAACTTTTTTTTTGGTAGGCCTCATGGATCAGCAAGCAGATTTGAAAGGGAAACTTTGGGAGCTCACCATTTAAACACCAGGAGGTATTTTTGAGCAATTTTTTTTAAAATAGCTTAAAATATTATGCTCTTCAATGTTGTACTTTTAGTTTTTTTTCCAAATTTGTCCATATTTTTATAGAATTTAGGATTTTATATAGCATCTCTTTCCCATCCTCGTTTCTACAACTTCAAAGGCTCATAAATTTGACATACGACCTCGTATTGAGGTCCTACTTTTTTTTTAAAGTTAATATTTTTTTGAGCACAATGCATTGGTGTAGAAATTTTTGTAATAAATTTGATATTTTTTATACTTTTAGACTAAAGGGCCTAATTAAGTTTTTTGTAAATTGGAACAATTATAATCCATCCTTATAAATTCACTCAATTATAAAGTGCCAACAAATACTTGCTGAGTGGGATAAAACTAAGTAATTCAAGAGGGTTTTATGGTGTGTTTTGTACTTTGATTTATGCTTTGTAACAGTTTATTTCTAATTGCATCATGGGGAATCCTAAATTCCCACTATTAACAATATATAACTACAACACATGGAAACAAAATGCTTGGAATGTATTAATTATCCTAGGATATATGCCTTAAATAACAACTCTTTGTACTCCACCTAATGATGCAAAATAGTTACAACACTTTCTCTTTGAAACTACTAAAGTTATTAGATGCATTCAGTCTTACATGTCTTTAGATTTGAATTTCCATCTTGATAAATATACAACTCCAAGAGAGTGTTGGGATAAATTAGCATCATTGTTTGGCAAAATAGATGAAGTTCATGATTACCAAATTGACAATGAACTCATTAGTTTGGATCTTAAAAATTATGTTACAATACAAGACGACATCACTAAAGTCATAGATATTAGAGCACAAATTTTTGAATGTAAAATCGATAAAAAGGATATTCAATTAATTTTTAGTGCCTTACATAAATTAGGTCCTAAATATTTATCCTTTATCTCTAGCTTTTAGACTCATAAACTCACATTGGACACATCATATCAAATGCCCATTTTTGAGGTATTCTCTGAGATTATAATGGCTAAAGAAAAAAAGTTAATAGCTATGGGTCTAATCAATTCATCCAAATATTAAGTTCTAATTGCAAGTCAACTTCAACATAAGCAAGTTTTAACATTAACATCAAATATAGGTTCAAGTAAAAAGAAGCAGATTAATTAGAATAAGTCGCATAAAAATAAGAATAAAGGGAAACAATATTTCTCATAAAGAGTTTATAAATCCTCTAATAAAAAATAGGATTCATAGAAAAGGACTGGCACTCCTTGCCTTTATTGTAAAAAAGGGTTTCATAGTGAACAAGATTGTTAAAAGAAAGAGATTGATGAACTTAAGGGTCTTCTCAAAAAAGAATAACATCAATCAATCAAAGGATTCTTCCACGCCTTCAAATTCAAGGAAAGGGAAAGCTATGGTACTATTTGCACTATAAATTTCTCCAAAGTCATGGGTACTTGACTCAGGTGCTTCACACCATATGGGTTCTGATAAAAAAACAATTTTTTGGATTAGAACCAAGTTCTTTGCCTCATATTCTCATAGGTGATGATTCTAAGGTAGATGTCATAAGAAAAAGTATAGTTGATGTTGATAGTGGTGTATTTGAGGATGTCCTCTATGTGCTAGAATTATCAACTAACCTTCTCTCTATCTACCAAATCACCCACTTTGATACTGGTAGGAAACTTGAATTAACACCCAATTTTGTTTCAATCATAAAATTGGAAGATAATGCCTTAGTTGTATTGGGAAAAGTCGATAATAATACTCAACTTTATTCATTCTCCCACTTTGTGCCTCAGTCTTCCTCTATAGGTTTTCTCTCACACATTGATTCAATGAGAAAACTATGGCATGAGCGGTTTGGTCATCTGAACTACTGCTATTTACATTAGCTTAGTTAGTAGGAGATGGTTATAAGAATTTCATAGATTCAATTTTCAAGGGGTGTGTGTCATGGTTGTACCTTAGGCAAACATCTAGAGGATAAGTTTCATAAAGGGAAGGCTTGGAGGGATACACAGTTCCTCAAACTTATTCATAGTGATTTGGTACGTCCATTACCTACTTTGTCTTTTAGTAAAACCCATTATGTTCTCACATTTATTGATAATTATTTCATATATACTTGGATTTATTTTTTAAAACTTGAGAGTGAAGTATTTGATAGATTTATAGAGTTCAAAGCTCTAGTAGAGAAATAATCTCAAAAGTATGTCAAGATCCTCTACATAGATAATAGGAGGGAATATGTGAATAATAAGTTTAAACAATTATGTGATCTTGAAGGAATTGATCTTCAACATTCAATTACATACATACCTCAGTACATTGGTGTAGTAGAGAAAAAGAACATATTCTTAAAAGAGATGGTAAGTTGTATGATTCGTGCAAAATTATTAGTACCTGAGTACTGGGTGGAATTGATTAATTGTGTTACATATATACATAATAGATTTCCTCACAAAGCTTTAAAGGGGATAACACTTCTTGAATATTGGTGCAATAGAAAGCTAGATGTGCATCATTTCAGAGTCTTTGATAGTCTAGCATGGACTCACATACCTTCAAACAAGCACCATGCTTTCAAACAACAAAGCTGGACTTGCATATCTATGGGATATCCTGATGGTGTTAAGGTATATCAGTTCATTGATCCAAATTCACATGAACTTATTATAATGATAAGTGTTTACTTTGAAGAAATTCCTTTAGACTTATCTTCTAACATTTCTCATTCTTCTTCCTTAGAAGAATCAAACAGCGGTGACGATGATACTCCTACTTCATCTACTTACAGGGATGATGAGGTAATACCTCCCCAACTGGTTTTAATAGGTCAGATTATAGTTCCTCCTCCTCCTCCAACTCCTTTCCCATTGATGCCTTTTTGGGATAGACATACTTTAGGGGATACATACCCTCTTGTTAGGGATCCATTCAATAGAAGAAGAACATGATCACAACATGATCTTCTACATTCATATATTACCACAGCTTCTGATCCATAATATTTTCAAAAAGCCATAGGGATAGTTGAGTGGGATTCAACGATGGAAAAATATTATGACTCATTGATTAGGAACAACACTTGGGATCTTGTTCCTCTTCCTAAAGGAAGAAAATTAGTAAGATGTAGGTGGATATATCAGACTAAGTTTGCAGCAGATGGAAATATTGATAAGTATAAAGCACGCTTAGTGGCCAAAGGTTTTTTCCAAGTGGAAGGCATTGACTATATAGAAACCTTTGTGTTTGTTGCTAAGATGAATTCCATTCAATTGATATTAGCTATTGGTGTGGCTCATGGTTGGGTTGTACATCAGATGGATGTGAAGAGTGTATTTCTCCATGTGAATCTTCATGAGGAGATATATATGGAGTAGCCATAGGGGTTCATTCAAAATTCTTCATTGATGTGTCACTTGTAGAAGTCTCTCTATGGTCTGAAACAAGCCCCTGGGGCTTGATATTTCAAGATGGACATATTTTTTCTCTCAAGTGGGTTCTCAAGATGTCACTCAGATCTGAATGTCTACATTCTACGACAAGAGGATTCACTATTGTACTTGGTGCTCTATGTTGATGATCTCATTATTATAGGGAGCACAATATCCATCATTAGCAGTGTTAAGATTGCACTTCATGACATATTTTTTATGACAGACATGGGCCTATTGCATTATTTTTTTGGGATTTAAATAGCATAGTCTTCTTTCAAGATTACTCTTTCACATCCCAAGTATGCCATGGACTTGTTAGCTTAGTTTCACATGGCCGATTGTAGGCCTGCAACAACTCCCCTCTTACCTGGAGTTAGACTTGAGGTTCATTGTTCCACTCTCTTGGTTGATGCCACATTGTATTGCTAGCTTGTAGGTAGCCTCATTTATTTGGACTCATACATGGCCCGATATTTCATATGCAGTTGGAATGGTTTCATACTTTATGTAGATACCAAATGAGCTTCATTGGAGAGCCACCAAGTGCATTTTGAGCTACATTCAGGGCACTATTAGATATGGGATTCACTATACAGTAGGTATAGGTTCAGACTTGGTGGAATAAATAGATTCTGATTGGGCTAGCAATTATGATGATCATAAGTCCATGATTGGTTATAGCTTTCACTTTGAATCTGATCTCATTTGTTGGTAGAGTAAGAATTAGCATGTTATTTCTCTTTCATCTATAGAGGTTGAGTATCATGGCACTGTTAATGCCACTACTGAGGCTATATGGCTTTAGAATATTCTTACAGATCTTGGTGTTCTTTTTCGAAAGCCATCAATCATCTACTATGATAACCAAAGCACTATCCAAATCTTAAAGAATCCAGTTCATCATCAGAGAATCAAACACATAGAGATCCATATGCACTTTATCAGGGGGTTGATTCAGGTAAAGATCATTGATCTTCAATATTATCCTATGAAAGAGTAGATTGTAGATATTTTCACCAAACCTTTCACTAAGAGCAAGTATCTTCACTTGCAATCTATTTTGGGCATGTGGGACATCATTTATTCAGGGGGGGTCTCCTAAACCTTCATTTTGAGGAAGAATTTTTTGTCCTTTGGGGTTTCTCCTTTCCTCATCTATTTGTATAGAGTACCTAATATGGCTACACATTGCCAGGACTCTTATCTGCATAGCCCTACCTAAGCTTCACTTATGGGGGTGTTGGTAAATTTATTTGCTTTAATACATTTACTTATATTTATTATTTATATTGGTACACTAATTACTTATTGTAATTAGTTTATTATGTTTATTAATAATTTGCATCAAATAGGATAAGCTTGCTTAGCTAGTAGTCAAAATGGACACCTATCTTATTATAGTGGAGTTCCAATCCACTATTCAGAGTAAGATAGGATAAGATTGATTAACTAGTAGTCAACTTGTGTTGATCATTTACACAAGTTGGACACATATCTTGTTAGTGTGGAGTTGCACTCCATTATTCTTATAGTTAGATATCAGTTGAACTACACGTGTTGTGTGAGTTCCCTAATTTTTTATCATGCACACCTTGCTCTATATAAGTAAAGACTATTTATGTATTCTATATTAAATTATGAGAGTAATTCATCACATTCATGTTATTTATTTATTTATGTTATTGTCTCATATATACAGTTATTGTTTATTACTATTATTGTTTTATCTCTTATTTATGCTTTCTATTAGATTTATTAGATCATGTAGCTAATTCTAACACAAATCTAGGGCTATGCCTAGGCTATATGAAAAATAATACTAATAGAAAATGAAAAAGTAAAGCAGTCTAAAACCTTAATTAGTTTAAAACCCTAGGAATAAAAAAATTATATTTACTTGGGTCAGGTTTAACAAATATTTAACCCTAATTTAGATAGGCTATCTTACTTGGATAGATAGGGTTAAGGATATAAAAATAATAGGGCACAAGGGTGAATATCAAATCTACAATAGGCTAATTAACGTGCTAAACTCATATGTACCATATACTAAATTTATTAAACTAAGATAGGCTATTAATGTAAAGTATAATGATGCTAGATATATAAATGACATAAAATAAAGTAATTAGTTGTTTATGATAATAACATAGTGTTGGATCTGGTACATGTAGGAAGCAAACATGAAGACAATTCTAGATCAATTGTCAGATTATGGATATGGTACCTCTGACTTTCTGGACATTTATGTTAGCCTAGGATTATTGCATCGACTCTAGTGTCTGGGTCCACCACTAGTGTCCTATACAAAATATGCACTCAAATAAGATGCAACCCCTAGGATGTTCCTGGATTTGGCTTCACCTTTACTTTGGTGAATTTAGATCTAGGTCATGGACTATCACTCTTAGTGAAATGGAAAACCCTAGCTTTGCATCTTCAATGTGGCCTTGGGGAAAATGGGTTAGTGGACACACGGTGTTGAGTTGACCCACAATGATCCTGGTGTCAAAAGGCACTGCCTACATAGCCAATACTTTAGAAGAGGGTCTCAGACTCATGTAGTTTTACCTTATGTGTTGGCTTGTGTGAATCATGCAATGCGTAAAGCAAGTACAATAGTGACCTAGCTTATAACTTGATAAATATGACCTTATGACTGCTCCTTTGGTACTTCAGACATGTAGATGTGTTTTACCTATGACTAATGTGGAAATAGGGAAGCTTTGATCAATTAAGTGCTTGATAGAGTGTTTTTTTCTAAGTGTCTTGGTGTCTTTGATCTTTTTTAGGTGAGGAATGAATTAGGGTTGATATTGTATCTATACCAATCCTATCGTAAGATAACTTACATTAAAGCATTTAGGCTGACCATTTTAATATGTTTCATTGACAAATTAGATGACTTTATGGCATTGGCCACTTGCATTGAACCAAGACAGTAACATCAATGTTACTATATGACCTAGACGTTAGTGTCTAGGGAGAAGGAGAGCAGATATAGGTTCAAAACTTATGAGGTATAAGATAAGTACATTTTAAGCATTTTGGACAAGATGGGATGTATGTGTCATCAATATAAGGTTGATCAAACTAAGAGATAGGCCAAGGGGCACATGATAGAATAGATGTAAGGCTTGCAAAAACAACACATGTGTAGGACTAAGAGGAACATTCAGAGTCATGAGTTATTCAAGTGTACAAGACTGAGGTGATACATAATCACAAAATATCATCTACAATATACCATCAAGTTCTTAATTCAAATTTGGGATGTCTATATATACAAAACTTCTAAAAATATTTCAGTAAAGAGAATTATGGGAGTAACAAGTATTTTCCAAGTCTAGGCACACTTTTCATTGTTGTATTTATGCGTAAAGACTTGCCAAAAAAGGTTTAGTTGTATCTTGAACCAAAATAATTGAAATGAACACAAGATTAATTCTTGCTCCTTTATAAAAGTTTTGTATTGGACAAACTCACTAAAAAATTATATCCTTTTTAAGGATCCTTAAAAACCTATAATACATCAAGTTGTAGCATATAATCCTTCTTGTGGACACCAATAATACAAGCAATAGTATATTTAAAGAGCAAAAGCTCTTACCTATGACCAATCTGGGATCTAGTTGGTTCCACTCTACCATAGAAGTGTCTTGTAACAATTACACCACATCGATGTTTCTTATTTATCTTGGGTAGTGATTGGGGCCTTATATGTTCTACCTTCTCCGACTTCCTTTAGATGGTTAAGAATTTTACCCCATATAACCATGATTTATAAATCCTATATATAATATTATATTGAACAACATTTATTGTGAGACTTAAATCTTACAACTAACCCATAATGTATTGTTATAGGTATCGAATGTTGGATTAAAAAATTAATTTTTGTTTGTTTACTTATTTCCATTAAAATCTCTTGTAGCAGTGGTAATATAAATAAATCATTCACCATGATCCTCATCATCTTCATAACCACCAAATAGAGCCGGCAACTTAGGGGTCTTAAAGAGTTAAAAATCGAGTGAAACAAAGTAGGGAGAAAAGGGAGGTGCATATTTGCATTACAGAGCAATTTGGAGTCCTTAACAATGTTAAATTGAAGTCTTGCAAATTTATGTATCTGCAAAAGTTGGCAAGTCTTGCAAAGTTGGGATGTTAAGTTGATAGAAGTTGAAGCGACGCAATGTGATAGTTCCGTTGTAGTCTAGTTGGTTAGGATACTCGGCTCTCACCCGAGAGACCCGGGTTCGAGTCCCGGCAACGGAATAAATGTTTTTGTCTTTTATCGTTCCGCGGCAAGCAAAGGGGTGGGAGTACGCAGGTGAGCAGAGTATAGAAATAAACCTGCAAACGCAAATAAGATGATCGCCAATGAATGATTATCACTTTGTTAGTCTTTCACTTTGTTTTTTAACACTAAAATACCAGATCAGGAATTTCTAACTTTTGAGGATGTCGGGTATATGTCTGGGTGGTGTAGTTGGTTATCACGTTAGTCTCACACACTAAAGGTCCCCAGTTCGAACCTGGGCTCAGACAATATTAGGTTGGATTCGTTTTGACCAATCTGCACTTTTTTCTGAAACAATCTCAAATCCACAGACTGAACTTTTCTAACTGTTTTCCAAAAGCAATTGCAAATACCTACTGCGTTGCTGTTATTTATTCAAGGAATAATAAAAGTAGTGATAACTCAAGTCGCAGGATCAGAGTGGCGCAGCTGAAGCGTGGTGGGCCCATAACCCACAGGTCCCAGGATCGAAACCTGGCTCTGATACATGTTTTGATCATTTAACATTTGACAGGCGAAACTGCACTTGGTTCATTTTTTATAAAATCTAAACTGCACTGCTATTGTATGTTTTCATCAATCAGAACATCGGAAGCTAAGATTTCCCGTCAACAGCAGAATTTCGATAATAACATATGTTCCTATCTCATCTGCTTCAATTGTCTTGTGCACAGTATTCAGTATTCAGTATTGCACATGTTTTTAAGTTAACAAATACAAATTTAGCTTTGACAACTAATTTCACTCATGTTTTTATTTGTCTACTGTCCTCCAAAACTGCTGATTTCCACCCTTTTATTGACTGGGGTGGTGGCGCAGTTGGCTAGCACGTAGGTCTCATAGCTGTCTTGAGTAATCCTGAGGTCGAGAGTTCGAGCCTCTCTCACCCCATTTCATATTTTGATTTTGATTTTGTTTTTGTTTTTCCTCTCGCGTAGGTCTGATAGCTGTCTTGAGTAATCCTGAGGTCAAGAGTTCGAGCCTCTCTCAACCTTCTTTTGTGTCAACACTTGTTTTCTGTTTTATGGCTTTAAGATCCCAGAGCCATGGAGCCTATCTCGCCCCACTTTTGTGTCAGCACCTATTTTCTGTTTTATGGCTTTAAGATGCCAGAGCCATGGAAAACTTTAAAGTTGGGAGTCTCTAAAATGCCCTGAAAGACGAAAGAATATAGATTTTTATCTTGTTTTTCCTCTCGCGTAGGTCTCTTCTGTTTTATGGCTTTAAGATTCCAGAGCCATGGAAAACTTTAAAGTTGGGAGTCTCTAAAATGCCCTGAAAGACGAAAGAATATAGATTTTTATCTTGTTTTTCCTCTCGCGTAGGTCTCTTAGCTGTCTTGAGTAATCCTGAAGTCAAGAGTTCGAGCCTCTCTCAACCCGCTTTTGTGTCAACACTTATTTTCTGTTTTATGGCTTTAAGATCCCAGAGCCATGGATCCTCTCTCGCCCCACTTTTGTGTCAACACCTATTTTCTGTTTTATGGCTTTAAGATGCCAGAGCCATGGAAAACTTTAAAGTTGGGAGTCTCTAAAATGACCTGAAAGACGAAAGAATATAGATTTTAGCAGTGAACAATGATTCATGCTTTTGAGTCAACACCTATTTTCTGTTTTATGGCTTTAAGATTCCAGAGCCATGGAAAACTTCAAAGCTGGGAGTCTCTCAAATGGCCTGAAAGACGAAAGAACATAGATTTTAGCAGTGAACAATGATTCATGGACTTATTTCAATGCCGATGGCAAAACGACATATTTTGTTACAAGGATGGGTCTTCCTATTCCCAAACTTGAGGATGTGACTGCACATAATTTTATATAAGATATATATATATATATTTTTTAAATTGTATGATTGAAAAATATTATATAGAACTATTGGATTTTATATGTATATGAAATTATTGAATTACATAGAATGTTAATATATATATATATATCCATATTTTGAAAATAAATGTATAGTAAGTATATATTTTTGAGTAAATATATATTTAAATTAATTTATAAATTTAAGTAAATATATATTTAAGTCAATGAGTTCTTTTAATTAAGTAATTATAGGTATGAGGCATCTACACTCTCAAAATTATTTAGGGCACTAATTTATCTTAATTATTTAACTCTGTGTTGGGTAAGCGAATTTATATTTTGGTGGATGGATATAAACAAGTATTATCTTCTCCAATTAAACTACAATCTTATCGATAATACTTTTATTTTTTTATCTATTATACAACAAATTAAATTGTGAAAATTTAATATTTCATAAAAATAATAACACACAACATTTTAATTTTTTATATTCGGATCACAATTACTTTATATCTATTTTAGCTTGGAAAATTCATGTGACAAGTGTTTTTATTTCTATATGAGCATTTTTAATGGTCTTTTTTGGATTGCAAATTTTTGCAATTTATCTACAAATTGATCAATATCTTTTCTTTAGCCAATTCTTCATGGAGTATCTCCATACTTAGGTTGCAATGTTCCTCTACATGAGTAAATCCATCAGCAATAGGGTTTCTAAAGGGGGAAAAGTCATCTTCATTTCTATTATTTCTTTCGTGACAATATTGAGTTTGTTATGCAATTAGAAGTTCTTATCCTTGAATAGATGATTTTTTTAAAGAGAATTGTGTGCTCATTTTTAAGACATAGACGGGACATCTACATTTTAGTGTTGGTTACAGAGTAAAATTTTTAGCAATGATTAAAGTTATTTTCATAGGAGTTGCTTTTGGAATTTTGTAAGGTTAATTTTCCAAGGTGATAGTGATAACACAAGCTCTAGATTGATAGACATCATTGTTTCCACCTAAAATGTTGGTCGAACAAAACATTACTCACCTCTAGACGTGTCATATTACATATTACTTCATCTTGGAATGCTATGTTTTCACAGGAAAGATGACATTATTGTCACACACCTCTAGAGGCATCATGTTGCATAGCTCTTCATTTTAAAATGCCTTGATTGCATAGGAAAGTTGACATCGTCATTGATTCACCCAATCGATTATGTATGGTTGAGGGCAAGTTTTCATTTGCATATTCAACCTTTTGACATCATATAAAATGAGATTATTTGATCGCTATTGTCAACGATAAAATAAAAAGATGTTATCTTCACCCATAGTTGTGAGTGGAAAAGATACTCTACATGCTTAGGCTCAGAAGGAGACAATCATGTTGTGGCAACAAGGGAGTAAGGATTAACCTTTGTGAACTTCTTTCCCTTGTATAGCAAAGGTTGTGGTGTCAGTATCAATGCTTACTATGGTCCTAAATCCAAATATGTTCAAGAATCCAATAATGGGTTTCATAACTCAACCAAAAATGCTTACCTAACACATCACACTTCATTTAAGTGTCTCTTTCTCTTGTGAAGATCACACCAATTTCTTATGTTCTTTTATGGGATTTTATTCAATAAATCCTTCTTTGTTGGAGATTTTAACTGAGGGTTTTGGCATTATTACCTATTGTCAGATTTATTTTCAAGACTAGTTTCTTTCCTTCCCTTCCATTATAACTTTTCATTAATTTTGATTTTATATCAATAGGGCTCTCCAAACGTTCTATTGTCTGCAAATTCTATGTCTTCCAACTTATAAAACCACACACCATTGCAATATTTGAATTTGGTGTCATTCATTGATGTGCAAATTAGTATTTTCTAACAACAAATGAAATGTGTTAGTATAATCTTGTATCATCCAGTCTCAACCTTGGTATAATTGATGTAAATTTTTAAAAAAATCATCATAATTCTCTATAGGGAAGTATTCTTCTCTAATGACATCTATTTTTTTTACCTAAGTTCTAATTGGAGCATCCTTCTAGTCTAGTGAAAATAGATACAAATCCAATTATTGATGGGACATAGGTCTCAATGAAGTTATAATGAATTTTTAGTATATTTATTCATGTATTGGGAACTTGATTTAAAATATCATGGTTTTTGGAGCTTGTACAAAAGGTCTAAAGTTTGTAGTGATAGAATGATTATTCAAAAAATATACAACTTTACCATGCTATCATCATTATCACATTATCGTGTTTTTATGTATCATTATCTAATTTCTAAAATTTTGAAATTTATCATATTTTTATATTTTCATTTTAATTTTAGCTTTACTTATCTATATTTGAAAACTATATACCTCTAAACTAAAAATAATTATAACATTTTGGTGAACTCCACTCTTCAAGCACCTCAACCCTTAGGATTTATTTGATTTCATTACTTGAAGGTTTGATTTTATGATTTGGTATTGAATTAAGATTATTTAACTTGATTTATCCCTAGCCTAGTATATCTTTTTTACCTTCCACATTTTTTCCTCACATTTACTCCCACTTCTCAAATTTAGGTGAACCTACAATTTTTTTAATTAGGGTTTCATGCCCTCTTTTCCCTAGAGTTTGTTGTATTATTTATTTCAGCTCTGATTTTTAGGAGGCCTATTACTTCTTTCTCATTTAATATTTGTTCTTTCCTCTATCATAATTTGTGCTTTTATCTAGCTTACTTCATGGCTAATGGTCACAATATCGACTCTTGTGATATGAATGCAAAATCTATAAATAATATTAAGATTGCAAATACTGATTTTACATATGAGGAAAAGCTTAACGATGATATGCTTGTACAACTACACATTACAAAAAATACTTCTTTTTCTAAAATCTTGCAAACGATAAATGAAGTAGTTATGATACATTTTTCTTTTCATATGATTAGTAATGCACATGTGTTTGATTGTTCACCTTTTATTTCCTCTAATATGCCCATGTTTAAAGTGAATAATCAACTGGATCCTTTGAATGAACCTCTTAAGTATACTGTTGTTATTACTCATGAGATAGTGACCATGATGTGTCGGGGAATCCAAGAACAAACACACATGTTCTGATCCCACTTGTTAGGATCTTGCTCCTCAGAAGGAGCACAATATGATTACCAAATACAAGTAATTAAACATGCAGAAATTATACCAGAAGTACAAGTAACTAGAATTCACAAATAACACAGAATATGAGAGACAATACACTATCTTGTATTAATACTTGTATAGAAAAGAATACAATAAAGAGACGCCACACTCTTCCACCTTACAGAGGCTTCCCACACCTCAAGTGTACAGTAATTCTTCTTCAAAATTTCACTCTCCTACCAAAAACGGTCCCAACACACAACTCACACACAGAATTGGTGTTCACCTCTCCAACCAGTCAGTAATAACCCTGCCAGTACACCAAGCACTCTAAAGTACTTCAAGTAGATCTCCCATGAACCTGCAACTTGCAATTTAATAGACCATACTTACACATGTAGATCTCCTATGAGCTTGCAACAACCTGCAACTCAATGATCTTACAATGGAAGGATCTTCCTTGCCTTCCTTTTCAGCTCATCATTACAATACATGCCAATGGGTCTATAAATAGATCCCAGACTTAAACAATAACTTAGACTCTTATTTTACTAATAATAGAAACGCAACTCAAGACTCGAAATAGCCTTTACATGCAAACACTCAGTTCAACAAACTAACTGTTCGTGCAACGAACAGTTCTGGAACACACAAGCGACCGACGTCGGTCCCTGTCTGACTGGTGCTGCCAACGTCGGCTGACTCCCTGCCGATGCCGGTTGCCTTCTGCATACATCATGACCGACGTCGGTCATACTGCCGACGCCAGTACTTCTGGAACTTCAGTAACCTCCTCTTCGTCTGCATAGTTGAAGCTTTTAGCTCCACAACCTAACATGATGCATGTCATAGGGAATTACAAAGACAAATGCCAAAATTATATTTTTGTTTAGTGTATTCCAATTATAGCTTTACTTCTAATGCTATACCTACTAATCATATTTTTTAGGATGTGATGGATATTCCTCTCCAACATGGTTTTGATATACCAAATCTCTACTAATTTGAAGGCCATAGAGATCCTTATGTGCACCTCAAACCTTCTTTTCTTCTATCAAAAACTATAATAATAATCATTGGCTAGTGCATAGGTCTCATCATTATCTTAAATAGTCCTGAGGTTGAGCTGTTGAGCCTCTTTCCCCCTACTTTTGAATTAGTAATTTTTTTTTGTTTTATGGCTTTAAATAAAAGGAAAGATATTCATTTTTTATTCCAAATCCATTTAAAGGCAAATTAGCATGAGCTTTAGATGTATAGATATCATTGTTTATATATAAAATGTTGGTCAAATATAACATCACTCACCTCCAGATGTGTGATATTACATATCCTTTCATTTTATAATGAAATGCCTTCATAGGGAAGATGACATGGTCATCACACACACCTTTAGTGGTATTATGTTGCATAGCTCTTCAGCTTGTAATTCTTTGATTGCATAGGAAATCCAACACTGTCATCTGACATGTATATGTCTATTTTCATTCTACCAACTGATTGTATATGGTTGAGGGTGATTTTTCATTTGCATATTAAACATTTTGACATCATAGATTATGAAATCATATTATTATGATTAATACTATTAACAATAAAATGCAAAAATGCTCTCTTCACCCTTATTTGTGAGTGGAAGAGATTATCTACATGTTCAAGTTCAAAAGGAGAGACTCATGTTGTGACAACAAGGGAGTAAGGATTGATCTTTACGAATTATTCTCCCTTGTCTAGTATAGGTTGTGGTGTCAATGTCTATGCTAATTATGGTCCTAAATCCAAATTGGAACTAGAATCCAGTGGTGGGGTTCATAACTCAACCAAATGCTTGCCTAACACATCACTCGTTCTTGAGTGTCTCTTTCTCTTGTGAAAATCATACCACTTTATTGTGTCCTTCAATGGGATTTTATTCAATTGATCCTTCTTTAGTGGAGTCTTTAACTAAGGGCTTTGTCCATATTTCTTACCACATTCAAAGCCCTTAATAATGGTAACTTGTACAATAGAATATTTATAAATAATTTCCTTAAAAATTTCTATGCCCTCTAGCTAAGTTTTATTTTAATCATAATGATGCCAAAAATAAAATAACAATGTACTACATAAAAAAGTAAACCCTTATAATAAAAATAAAGTAAATTATTCTAATGGACAAAAATTGTTTCCTTGTCACCTTCTCCAACAAAGAGGACTTGTCAAGAATTCCTAAAGAATGCCTTAGATTCATGGGCATAAACTTTTTTACATTCTACAAATGGACATGGTTCTCTATCAAGAGGAGGATTTTAATGATGAATTTCCTATGTTTTGGCATGAAGAGGTCATTTTATGGATAGCTAGGGTCATTGGATTCCTCTTATTAATTGACCCTACCACTTAGTCTAGGAGAAGACTTTCTAAGGTTAGGTTCCTGGTTCTGATCTCCCCATCCAAACCAATCCCAAAGGCTATTCTATTAAGGTTTAAGGATAAATTATGGTAATGAGAATTTATTATGGATGGATTCTTGGGACCTTGTGAGTCTTACTCCTATATTGAACATTTGGGAAAGCTTTTTATGAACATTCAACACCCCCAGTAATGAGAAACCCTCAGAGCCTTCATCGCTTCCCTCAATTAATTAGAATATTACATCTTGTAAGGACTTTCCTTTAATGGATTTTGGGTTGATACCACATGCTGAGAATAATGTTCAGCTAGAGCCTCACTCACCCTTTTTGGACTTTGATTTGACTCAACGATGTGAAGATAACATTCAGTTGTATCCTCACTTGGAGTCGATAGTTATCTTGGGGGATTCTAATGATTTGGTTATTGGAGGATTGAGGCCATATGTTTATACCAAACAATATGAATAATCAAATAATCATGATAATTCTATAATTTATGAACCATTAATTCTAGTAAAACCAATAATAATGGCACTAGTCCCTCCCTCGTCTACAACCAGAGGAGCCCTTTCCCATTTTGAGATAAGGGGTAAGTTTAGTCATAATTCTTTGGCTTAGGAGGATAATGATCTATTCATATCCCTCAAGGATATATTAGATGTCAATATAGCTCACCAGAAGGACCCTCCCCAACATTTCCCCCTTCACTAAGGCTTCTAACTAGTCCCCACAATAAAAGGAGGAATGGAATAATTCACCATCACTAGGACTCTGGTTCATGCATAGAAAGCTTTCATAGGGTAAGGGTAAAGATAATTACGGTAATGAAAAGAAGCAATTAGTGAGGCCTCTTGCTCACAAAAAGTGAGCACAAGAGATGGGAGAGGAAATTGTGAAGGGTACTCAAAGTACCCTTTTGTAAAGGAAAATCACCTAATCCCTAATGGGTTTTGATCTTTCATCTTCCCATGTCATTGTCTATGTTTTGGCTTGGATCTTATTTTGGATGGGTATTTGGGCTCTTGTGCATTTTTATATTTTGGATTTTTTGTGGACTCTCTCTTTTGGAGTTATTTTGATTTTTCCCTTGTTTTGGCAAGTTACTCCCCCCCTCTTTCCCGTTTTGAATCCCTCTTCTTCTTAGTTTTGCCATTTTCTTCTTGCATTTAAATTTTATAGTGGCAGGTCAATTTTTATGACCATTATTATTGGATATTTTCATTATTCTATTTCTTGGATCATTGTACGACATACATCCACTTCTAATAGATTGGATTTAGTCACTCTTTTCACTAGATTTTATTTTAATTGTCCCTTTCTCCCTCCCTCATAGAACTTCTACCTCCATATTATCATCCCATGCCTTGGGATGATGTGGTATCCCTCTCCTCAGTTGGATAGTCCTCACCTTGTTATCATTACCTCCCTCACTCAGGTTTTATTTCCCATTCATGTCCTAGCCATGATTAATTTCATTATTATGCATTTATTTATGCCCCTTCCACTTTGGGTTAAGTGTTTCCCATGGCTTACCTTCCCGTCACTTTGCCCATCTTTCTCTATGTGTGTTGTTTCACTTTGTGTCCTTACTATCACTACTCTTATAGATTCTTTGGAAGACTCTCAGGTGAATATAAGAGGCAATGATGTTGGATCTAATAATGACTCCCCTGAGGGGGACAAAAGAAAATTGGTAATGAGGAGGATTGAGCCCAAGTCCTGCTCAAAAATTAAGAACAATAATCCTCTAGTGTGGGGCATTATTGAGAGTGGAGGACTAACCCAATTCATGTTGAATATTACTAGGAATATCTTATCTTGTTTATGAAGTTCACCATGGTATGGAAGGATAGATTGGCAATCATTAGAAGTATGAGAATGGAGGTTTCTCATTGCTAAAGCTACATGACTTGTGATCGATAACCTAAAATAATATAAATATAATAGTATGAAATATGAATGGGTATCTAAATTCTTTAATTCTCCTAAGAAAGTGAAAACGGTTACCAAAAACTTTAGGCATGTTGATTTTCTAGAATCTTGGCCTGAATTATGAAAATAGGTTATGTTGTATCTCACTTTGGATTCCAATTTTTTTTAGTTTGGTTGCACCCATTCATGTTGTTAAATCACTTCAAGGATATTTATAAAACTATCCTTCCATTCTTCTTGCTATGCTCCCTCAAGGACTCTATTGAAGATTTTTAGGGTAAAAATAAGGTCTTTATTGCATACTAATATTTCATTCTTTTGCTCTTTAAGAATGCATATCCAGAAACAAGCAAGGTGATATCACTAACTTTGGGATTTGAATTGATTGTAAAAAAGGATAAGAAACATTCCAAAGGATAAAGGTCATTCATTAAGGCTTCAATGATTACCAAAGCTAAAGTTGGTAGGCTAAGGAAGACATTGATTCTAGAACCTAGGGAGGTAAAAGAGCTAAAGGAAATGGAAATTGGGACCCAAGCATTTGATGAACCCATTGTATAACTCTCAGCCCTAGCTCCTTAATCCTTGGATGCCCCTAACTAGGAGACTATGACTACAAAGATGACTAGTTCATCCAAAGCAAAGTTATGTTCTCTTGAGATTGGTCTCAAGAATAAATCCCTAGAGTTACGGGAAATGAGGATAAATTAAGGAAATTCAGGGGGGATCTTTCCTAAAACTAGCTTGGTAGCTAATGAGGGCATTGTCTCTAATTCCATAACCCCCCATAATAAATCTTTAGAAGACTTAGAGGACATTCTGATTTTGAGCTCTACTAGGCATCGTTCAGGAGCAACTAGTTATTCTTTGCCAACTCCTAAGAGCACCCCTTCCCTCTCTATAACTAAAGGACCCAAATATATGGGCAAAGATGGATTGGGTTCTAAGATTTAGGGGAAATTAGGGAAGATCCCCTTATAGGGTCTTTGGTATTTCCCTCTGTTCTTTTTGGCTTGACTAGTCTCTTTTATTTTGTTGTTGTTTATCTTTCCTTCTAGTTTTTTTGTGGGTATTTTTTATCTCATGGTTGTTGTGTCCTCTTTTGGTCATCTATGTTGTTCCCTTACTTTTATTTCATGATGTTTCTTTGGCCTTCTTTTTGGCTCTTTTGATGGGAAACCTAGGCTTCCCTTTGTGTCTGGGATGGGTTCCACACCAATCAAAGGTGGGCTTACCTTAATCCTAACAATAAAGTCTTATTTTATTGATAAAAATCTAGTGGAATACATCAATAAATAAATAATAATAGTGTGCAATTAAATAAAAATCAAGCATCTAACGGAAGATATTTTTTGAATTGGAATTGATGTTGTTTTATAATGTTGTTCCATTTTCCCCAAAAATTAGATTGCCAATAAAAAAAAATGCTTTCAGTCCAATGCAATCTCTAGGTGATATTTCCCACAAGAATCAAGAAGGGTTTCATCCTTTAATATCTAGATTTAAATAATTTCACCCATGGATCTATAGATGAACTTTACTTATTGTAGCCACCCACTCTAGGCGTAAAATTATCTAAAATGAGCATATATTCATCCTCTCAAGTTTGGTGTCATGCCCAAAATTTTCCCCCAAAAACCATGTAGTTTTTTCTAATAATAATATAATACTAAAAAATACATGACATAGTTTTTTTAATTAATTATTTATATTAACATTTTTTATTGATATTCACTTTTGACCAAAGTTATAAACCAATCTAGGACACAATCATGGGTCCATATCCCCAAGTGATTATTTATCACATGTATACCAAATATACCAATAACAACCATAACCAACCTGAGAATACCAACAATGACCACAATCAACTTGAGAATACCAAAAACGGCCACAATCAGCCCAAGAATACCAATAATGGTTACATCTGGACTCAAATACCTTAGTGAGATTTGAACCTAGGTGGGAATTGAAACAACCAAGCCACTTCACCAACTCACCCACATATCATTTGGTTAAAATGTTGGGTAACATGCTTTATTTAACTAGAGCTAGAACTGACTATGAAGAGTATCCCTAGCCATAGACTATGACTTGCCTCATCACATTCAACATATTTTTAAATTTATCTACTGACCCCCTTCACATTGAACATCAATCCAAATAGTCCACCACATCAGGTACCCTCATGATTGATCCATCCAAACCTAGTGTGGGAATGATGCTCTAGAGGTGGTCAACCTGGGAAATGGACCCCAAGACCTCCCACTTCTAGCACTCAGCTCACACACCACTAGGTTATCCCCATCGAGTCTATTAAAATTCATTTATTTTATATATACATCTTTATTAAATAAATGTATATATATCCATAAATAAATTTATTTAAAAATACATTAATTTTAAATACACCCACATTATGGATTCAAAATAATTTTCATTTTTTTTGAAATAAATAAATAAATACTAATGTAAATAACTTCCACAGTTCTATAATAGAGTTAGAGGTACAATTTTCTTCTTCTATTAAATCTTAAGTAAGGGATTATTGACATGCTAAAATTAAGCAATCATGCTTTTATGCACATTTTTTAACCATATTACAATTGTAAAGTTATTTTTATTTTATTTACATAGTTTATATTTGAGCATGCACAAAGAGAGATTTTCCCAATGCAAGGCAAGTGAATTATCGATCAAACGTCAAAGGGAGGAAAGAAATATCATTTTTTTCCACAAGGTAACTCATATCAAAGAAAAATAATGGACATTAAATTTATTAATTATTTTATAATTAACCTTAATGTATTTTATTCACTATGTTATACCTAGGCATCCTTTGCTCCAAACAAAAAATTCAAAACCAAACATAATGGAGGTACAATTAAACTTTAGGATTCTAAAAAATGAAATCAAAAAATGAGTGAATTTTCTTTATAAGGCCAACTATTAGGATTTGTAGAGAGAGAGAGAGAGAGAGAGAGAGAGAGAGAGAGAGAGAGAGAGAGAGAGAGAGAGAGAGAGAGAGAGAGAGAGAGAGAGAGAGAGAGATTCAATCTTTCTTTTATTTCCACATGCAAACAAAGAAGACCTAGCTCTTCCCCACCATTTTCAATGTGTATCATAAGCTCCCAAGCTCCTAATACTAAAAAAATATCTTCCCAAGCTCCATGAATATCTCCTCCTCCTTCCAAAAAGCTTTTCCTCCCACCAAAAAAGATTGAATCCAACAATGACTAGAAATTTGAAATAAAAAAAGAGTCAAAATTATCTTCCCTAAAACTCATTGACTGAAGGGAGGTACCTTCCTTACAAGTGTCATATTCATGTCATAATAAGACCATACTTCTCTTAAACACTTAATGATTTCTTGAAAGAAACATGCCTTACACAATAATAAATTCACTTACATGCCCATATGGACTTATTACACACAATTAATTCTTATTACACAACTCCCAAAGAACTCAATCTAGTGGATCAAGCCTACCACTAGGCCAAGATCTTAAGGGTTGTGGGTTTTATATAAAGCCTATTAGATAGGATTCATATCCTTTTAAGGAGGCCTATGACCCTTTTAAAAATATTGACCAATTTAAGAATCATAAATCATATGATAAAATATGCAAGTTCAAAATTAATTATTTTTTCTTAAACTATTAACAACATTAATCTATTTGCAACAATGAGGGAAAAATCAAATTCAAATTTCTTCACCACTATGACTATCACACTTGGTGAATGCCTTAAAATGGAATGGGATAGGCAATTCCTCATGATGGGTATTACAGTTGGTAAGTTTCTATTTATTAATTGATATGCTCCCAACCCTAGGCACATAGCCTTAGTGTCAAATAGTAAAGATTATTTTTATTTGATATGACATTAATATCACTTAATAATCAAGTGCCATATAACATGGTGCTAGTGTAATAACATTAAAATTCCCAAGTAGTCAACAAACCTTGGCCTCTCATCAATAAATCAACCTTATCTTGAGAACTAATCGCTAGAAAGATCTAAGATAAAATATTATGAACAACTGAATCACACCCATATCCAATGATAGGATGCATGACATGGTCATATTCTTATATCCCTCTAAAAAACCCTAAGAAATATGATTTTTTTTACCCAAGGCACTTATAAAAGACATGTACACTTAAAAAAATCTAAAGGCATGAAAAATCTCAATAATAAAAAGTCCCCTTTAGGTTAAATTCTACATGAGGAGACTAATGGTGAGAAACCTACATCCAACCGACCTCCTAAAATTTATGAAATACCCATAAATGTAGGAAATTGTCCAAAAATCATAATAATACTAGCTACACATGAACGAAATTAATCCTCACCAATATATACTTCTCGAGTAATCACCCCTCACCCATCGATAAATATAAAAATGGGCTCATGAGTCGCACATGTGTTGACTTAGTAAAAATGAGACATTAAAAAATTCTTGTGAATATTTATTTTAGAAAGTATTTTCTTGCTAAGAAATATTATGTTTTGATTCCTTTGTTCCTTCCAAGAAATATTATTGTGTAATTATGATCCCAAAATATTTTTGTATGTAAAATTAGAAATAGATGAAAATAAATGTGTAATATTTATATAAAACAAAACTAATTTAATTTTATATGTTGTATGCATTTTATGGAATTGGAATAACAAAATACTATAGATTTACACTTCATTTTTTTAATTTTTACTTTTTCTCTCTTAAAGATTTGTTATATGTATTTCATGTTCTATGAGTATTCTAGGAGGATGTGGTTCTTCATCTTGTAATTATATTTTATTGGAAATATATCAACATATATATTAATAAAAAAAATAAAGAGATGAAATATAAGATGATTTACAATAAAAAGGTGGTTGGTTGGTATTCATGGCTAAGATAAATGGCAACTGGTAAATAATCATGACTAAAAACACACAATATAAAAAATATAACAAATAGTTCTCAAAACCTAAAGTAATCATTATAATTTATCAAGGATATGAAAAAACATTATATGTAGGAGGTTGAAGGTCATCTTTGAGAGGAAAAACAACCCAATGAAATGGAGATCTCAACAACAGATTTGGTGTCACCCAATCATCTTGATTATTATCATGCACAACCATAGGCATAAAAAATCTCACTCAAAAATCAAGAGAATGAGAAGCCCAAAATCCACACCATCACATGCATAGGAATTCTAACGAGATATCCCAAAAGTATTTTTCAAATGGGTTAGGACTCTAACCTCTCTATTAAGGAGGAGGGGTGGACAAATGACTATATAAGGGGATACTCCATTGTTTAGGTGATGATAAAGGAGATCCCTACATTAAGATTTCAAGAGGAACCCTACTCATAACATAAGAAACATTGTCCTAATGGTTGATTAACTCCTACAGGTGCTGAAATTATAAGGCCTATTTTTGGCATTTGATTGAACATGAAAGAATGTATAGGGGAGCACATAAAATATATTTTTAGAGGGAAAATATTGTGAAATAATATGGTTACTTAAAATAGAAACATTCCTTGATTTATAAAGCTTAAAAATAATGGAATCTTTGAAAAAAATCCAAATAAAAGCAATGTATGTTGATCATTAAGCATAGTATTCAGACTAATCCATCCTCCAATTATTGGGATCTAGGTGAAAAGACTTGAAAAATCTATGGATCCACTACCAAATCTCATGGGCTCATAGGCAGGTGAAAAAAAAGTGCTTAAAAGTCTCTGGTCAGCTACATGTAGGGTGTTTATATGCACAACATTTAAGATGATAAATTCCAATGTGATGTAACCATATCAGGGTTCATAATGAAGGGATACCTTACACCATGTATTCCTAAGAGTCTCTCTCAAAGGATTACAAAACTTGTTTTATTAATAAGCCAATATTACAATATATTAGTAGCTTCTTATATTTATAATGGATTACTCAACACTCTTTAATAGTGAAGTCTTCGTATTTCCATGCATGTTAAGGCTATGAACCTTATTTGAGTTCTCAACTCTCTGGCCCTCCCTCTGTATTTTAAAAAAAAATCTCTTCAGGTCCAATCTTTCAAAGAGTCTCCTATTATTGAATTTACCCCTCTTTTTATAGTTGATCAGTGCATGGTCAACATCTTGTCCACCATGCATAGAATAAAAAATCCATTTAATGAGGCTTTGAGCAATTTTTTAGGCCTACCTTAGAGGTACCCTTAAAATTTATGGACATTAATCCACACATATCTTTAAATCATCAAATCTTATCCATGTTAGTAGATATCTCTAATTGCCATTCTCTATTATCGCATCACCTACAATACCATCCTAACCTATAAAAGGCCAAGTGTCAGTCCTTGAAGTTGATTGGTCATTTTGTAGACATGAAATTAACATTTAATCTAAAATTTTGCACTTGTGACTACTCTTTTATACACTTAGCTCTAAACCTATCTTAGGGCCCCTTTTAATCACTTTTGACCACCTTGCACACTCCTCTAAGTTGATAAATAACCCTTAAATGTATTAATACCTATTCTAATCAACCTTAGACACCTTTAGGCCCTACCTAACACTTATCATGATCAAATCACCCATTAGACAAGAATGCCCTATAGGACTATAGCATACCACTCTAGTGTCCTTGTACCATCTCCTATCTTCCCACCTGATAATGACTAATTTATAAATTTAAAAGCTATAAGAAGGCCAACCTATACCCCTAATTAGCCTCATTCAAATGAATTTTAAATATATGATTATATAAATTATTTTTAAACAATTTTTCATACAAGAGGCTTCCACATCAAAAAACACCAGAATCATAATCATTCATTGAGAGAAAAGTATGTCTTTCTCCCAATTCTGATTGCATATAATCCTAGTAGCCCAGATCTTAAGTATGAATACATTTTACAAGTCACAAGTCATGGTTAATCCACTTAATCACATTATTATTACACCAACATATAGCATATTACACTAGTTATTTACACACCATTGTAGCATTGGAAAACTACATGAAGTTTGATCCCTCTTTGAAGTATTGGTATGTAGGTAACGCTTAACACATGGGGTGTTGAGTTCTCACCTAGCTTCAACTACTGACATTTTTTCCCTATAGATTTTATTCAATCTTCACATGTCAAGGAACTAGGGGTTTTTAATGAAAATCAGTCATACAATAGTCTTCATAAATGATCGTAAGCTCCCACACCAGATACAAGCTCTATAGATGAAGACACAGAGAACCTAGAAACCCTAATTTCCTAAATGCAAGTGGATAAGAGTGATACATAGGGGGAATTAATTCCATGCCTATAGTGTCCTACCCATGGCACTATTATCTAGGCCAAAATCTATATTATGATTTCTATTTCCAGTCACCGAGCCATTATGCACAAAAAGTTTCATACTTTGATTCCCACAAATACAATTTCTATTTAAGTCATTATTTTCTCATTATACTTTGATATTTTTTTTAAAATTTAAAAATACAATATTTTTAAATTAGTGAATGATATTATGGTTATATTATTCTCCTGATTTTTCCTAACAATGTTGTCACTTAGAGTTTTACATAAATCCTAAATTTGATAAAACATATTGGTAAACTTGTTTATTGTTCAAATATTGCCAAACCCTAACCACATATGTTTCTAGGTTTTGTATCATTATTTTTACTATTTCCATTTATTGTCTTAGAATTTAGAGATCTTCTATATTTTTTTATAACAATAATTTTCTATGTTTTAGTGTCATATTCTATAGATAAAAAAGAATCCCTTCGTCTTCCTCCTAACCTTCAAAATTGTGATAGCCACTTTCTCTCTAAATAGGTCCATTTTATCACTATCAAAAGAGGTAATGTATCCCATACTATAGTGTCGAATGAATCTAACCAACCTATCCTATTTCAAACCCTTCCACTTCCCACATCTCCTCTTCAGGGTGTTTATATGCATGTTCAATCTAAATCACCTAGGGTTTGCATTTTTGAGTCTCTAAAGGATCAAATCATCACTATGGTAAAGTTAATAGTAGAGTTAAAAAATCAAAATAAGTTTTTCATTGCAAAGATCACATTATTGTAACATCGGATTACATGTGCAAAGAATCCAAAATATGCTAATATTAATCATGTATGTGCATCCCCATCAACCCATGTTTTACCTAATAATATTTCTTATCAAAATAAGAAACTATAGCATAATACATTTATAATAAGTAATTCAAAAAGTATGAAAGTGGATAATAAGATTTCAATTGAGATTCTAAGGGAAATGATTCAATAGAGGTTGATCAAGCTACCTCCTCTACATCCTTTAATGAGATCAAAATACTATTGTACATATCATCAAATGCATGGGCATAATACAAATTGTTGTTTGGATTTGAAAACTAAAATATAAAAGATAATTGATAGTGATGATTATATCATTGATACATCACTTAAATGACCCACTCACCTTATGATTTCATCTCCCAAAGCACAAGTGATGAGATTAGAATTAGTAAAAAATGGATAATAAAGGACAATTCAAAGCAAGAAAAGGTTCAAAAGGTACAATTAGAATAGTAAAATATTTAACAAGCTAAGTTAGATTAAAAAATAATAAAAAAGGAACAATATCAAAAAGAGAAATTAAAAAGGGAAGAATTTGAAAAGCATAGGGTACAACAAGAAAAAGTGAAATTACTACAAGAGAAGTTGTTAAATTAAATTCAAGACATTCTTAAAATAGGTTTTCTAAAAAAAAATTAAAATCATGAAATACATACAAAAGATATAGTTTCAAATGTGGTTACAAAGGGGGAAATTATAAGCCTTTCCTCATATCAACATCCTTACACTATCATTGCTCACATAAATGATAGACAATTCACAGATATTGAGGTTAAGGAATATCAAGAAATCAATTTTTGTTCTATATCATTTCTTAGATTTCATGGAAATAAGCATCAACACTTAGAGTAAAATAAAGCATCTACAACATGTATTTGATCAATTAATTTAAAAGTTTATTTTGCTTCAAAAGAGTGTCATCTTACTTTTTGTGTTATTTCAAATTTAAGTGCCTACAATATTATGCTTGGAGGATCATGGTTAATATCAATAAGAGCAATGATTGATAACAATAAAGGTTGCATATCATTTGATCTTGAAATCAAAGTCACTTCCTTTTCCAAATAATGTACATATTTAGATCCAAATAAATAGAAAGAAAGCATACTTTCAGCTAACATACAAATAGATACAAGTAAAGTCATATCAGTAAAGGCAAAATACATAATACATATTGCAAAGAAGAAATCAGAAAGGTCAATACCACAATATGAGGCAACTCCACCAAAGGTATCTCAACATAACATTTTTTAAAAATTTAGTATCAATAGAGAATAAGAGGCATAATATATCAACCACTACATCCTGAATAAGCATGAATAATCAATGTAACATTGATAATCATTCTACAAAAGAAAATCAATACTCAAATTCAAAATTATAGTTCAATTTAGTCATAACAATATGGCATTTTCCATTCGCACAAGGTTATCATACCTATTTTAGACACATAGCCTATTGATTATGAGTCCCTTGTAGGACTCATTGGTTAGTATATTTCTCTCTATTACTTAGTTCATATATACATATACACATAAAAAAATAGTAAAATATTCCAAAAAATACCAAAAATCAGGACCTATGCATTCTTATATGTACTTTGTAATATATCATTTTAGTTGTACAAAATATTCAATACTTGTTTTTTCCACTTGTATATTTTACATGCTTCACTAGTCGACATGAGTGATTAAAAATTACACAAAAAAACATTTCAAGATTTAGTTTGTAGGCACTTTCACTGTTACATACTCAAAAATTGGATTTAAACTAGAGCACTATAGAGGATAGGAACACACTAATCTAGTGTCACTCACACCATTTTTGTCCAAGTGAGATTAGACTATCACCACTCTATTCCAGACTACACATATGCTTCCTACAACATGCATATTCATCAGTGAGCTCACTAGAAGCATAACCATATTATCTTATTCATAACTCAAATCTCTACATAGCATTACATCTTTCGATATTTATCACTAACTAACATTGTAATATATATTATTATTTATCTCAATTATTGAATTTAATTAGGTGACAACTTATCTTTTTTTGATCAAAATTACATATTCATGCATGCTATTTTATAGTGAATTTTCTAGCTTCACATATTGTATGCATTTTATATTTACTTTGAGGGCATTTGAAGATATCATTTTTGAGTGGATCTAAGCCTCCATGTCTTTGATTATATGCATGTGAGGACATTTGAACATGTCTTTGTGTGTGTCTTATAAATGTGTGCTAAAATTTTCACATGTTTTTCTATGTGTCTCTAAGCCTCCTTTTTTTTATTCTATGCATGTGAGGTAATTTGAACATTTCTTTGTATTTGTTTTCTATTCGAGTGATTGACATTTTAATATGTCCCTTGTATTGGCCCATTGGCCTTCTATTGTGTGTTGTGCATGTACTCATTGATTATGTGTGTCATGGCCATGACACCTTGCTTGTTTCTTTGATTATATTTTTGATTCCATGATGGACATCATGTATCTCCCCAATCCTTTCAATACCATGATCAATATCATGCATCCCTCCCTAAGTAGTTCTGTTCAGCATTATATACTCAATTGATCACTTATCTATGTGTTTCATTATCACATATATCTAGACACACTTAATATGAATTATTGTTTCTACATGCATGTTACATTCTTGTTATGATCAATTTAGATGCATAATGATGTCATGCTACTCCATGTTGTCATTATTACTCATATTTCAATTTTTACATCATAATAACCTATTGCATAGATTTTTATTTTGAGTTGATCTCTTACTCAAGATGAATAACTCACCTCAAAATAGGGGGCATTTATAGAGGGTTGTCTTAGAGACTATACTTCCTAGATGACAAGACAAAGAATATTTGACAATGATTACATAGTTGACAAAGTTTTAGGCTCAAAAAATACATAAAAAGTCATGTTGGATAGGAGTGCCATATTATATAGGAGAGATAACTAATATAGTGTCCTTCCCAGTGTTATTTCCCAAATGCCTAAAAAAGGCATTTCCATAATTTATCAGAATCTCAGTGTACTAATAATAATACTCAGTAGTTTTATATTTTCAATTTTTAGAATTACTCATAATTACACAATTTCATCTCAATTTGCTCAATTTGGGAGAAATCATGTTCAACATGTTCTAGTATGACACATAGGTTTTTTCTTAAAATAATAGTTATTTTACTCAGTGTCAGGATCTATATGTCCTAGATATCAGTTGGGGAATGTGCATGGCACATGGCTTCCTTATTACTTAGTTTTACACTAGTCTTGTAGATGCAATGATAATTCATGTCATTCTTCATGATAAATACATAAGATATAGATTATACTCAGTATTTTCACTATTTTTTCACTAATTTTACACCATAATTGAACCTTATTCCATTTGCAATGGTTGGTTTGATATTTACACCAATATTTATGCCAATTTTACCACAAGAAATATCTATTTAGATTCATACAGGGATTCTAAATTACTTAATTACTATGGGTAGGTGATTTTTTAGTGAAAAACACCTTGATTTATTAAGAACACTCACTTATTGACAAGGATTTAGGTATACACAATCTAATCCAATCTATTCAACATTAATGAAACTATAAATATACAACTTGCCATAGTCACTAATTTTTTTCACTAGTTTTTATACCAGAAAAGCATGACAATTTAGTTCATTGTCTTTCAATTTTTGATATTTTTATTAAGGATTGATGTTACATATGTTTCATTACAATTTTTTTCATGGAACATAGTTCAAAATTGTGTCATACATCCAAAACTCCTCTTCACAAGTAAGTTCAAGTACACACTATTTTTTCCTTTTACTCTAGTACTTATGCTTTTGATGCATTAATAAAATAAAGGGGAGTAATGTAGACACTTAAATTAATATTTAATATAAAATCATGCACTTTTGATAACTATTTTACACACTTAGTTGTATACCTATCTTAAGGCCCCTTTTGATCAACTTTCAACCACCTTGCAAACTCCTCTAAGTTGATAAACAAACCCTGAATGTATTAATACCTATTATTATCAACTTTAGACGCCTTTTAGGCCCTAAATAACACTCAACATGATCAAATAACCCATTGAAAAAGAGCACCCTAGGGGACTATAGTGCATCGCTCTAGTCTCCTTACCCCCTCCCTTGTCTTCCTGCCCAATAATGACTAATTTACAAATTCTAAAGCTATAGGAAGGTTGGCCTATGCCCATAATGAGCCTCATTTGAAGGAGTTTCATATATGTGATTATATAAATGATTTTAAAACCATTTTTCACATAAGATGCTTCCACATCAAAAAACACCATAATCATAATCACAATTTGAGAGTAAAGTATCTATTTCTCCCAATTCTGACTGCATATAGCCCTTGTAGCCTAGAGCTCAAGTTTAAATATATTTTATAGGTCACAAGCCATGGTTAAGGAACTTAAAAAAATTAGTATTGCACCAACATATAATTTTTTACACTAGTTATTCACACACCATCATAGCATGGGATAACTTCATGAAGTTTTATTCCTCTTCAAAGTATTGGTATGTAGGCAATGCTCAACAAACATGGGGTGTTGAGGTCTCTCACAACTTCATCCATTGAAACATTTTTACCCATTGATTTTTATAAGTATTCACATGTAAAAGAGGTAGGATTTTAAGGAAAATAAATAATATAATTGTCTCTATAAGTGATCATAATCTCTCACACTAGATATAGGCTCCACAAACGAAGATATAGAGAACCCATAAACCTTGATTTCTTAACTATAAGTAGACATGAGTATTCTATAATGGAAAAGAGTGACACCCCTAAAGTGTCCTACCCATGGAATTTTTTTCCAAGCCCAAATACAGTTGTTTATTCCTATTTCCAGTCACTAGGCCATTTTGCATAATGAGTTTCAGAGTCTGATTCCTCCCATAGATACCATTTCCAATTAAATCATTATTTTATTATTAAACTTATCTATTTTTAGTAAATTTATATAATACATTAGTTCCAAATAAGTGAATTATATTATGGTTATATTATTCTCCTAGTTTTTCACAGTAGTGTTGTCACTTAGGGTGTTACATAAATCCCAAATTTGATAAAACACATCCAAGTGTCTTCCACTTGTTTGGGTACTATGCTTGATACTTTGCACCTAGTTTCTATTCTCATATGACTCAAATACTCTTCCCTATGTTACATTATAGTTTTCTAACCTCATTAGACCTCCTTTGCTAACTTTTTTTGATATTCACACCCTTTGTGTGCTTCTCAACTTTTCTACACATTCTCTTCCCTATAGTGCTTTGAGTTCACAAATATGACTTTGCTTAGTTGTGCATTGTGTCTTTAGAGAATTCAATTTATGCCTCATAAAGGTCTAACTCCCGTACATGTTGTCATGTAAGTTATTATGTGCACTGATTTTTTATTCCTCGCCTACTTCACTACTTGCACACACATTGTCTACCTTTACACCCCAAAACTTGTAACCTTCATCTATTTTCTAGCTCTTTGTGCAACTTGACTATCCTTACTCTATGAAAGTGAACTCTTATGTTGCCTATAAGTATTCCAAAATGCTATGATGCATAGACAATAATTCCTAGTTAGTTTCTTGTTCTAGTTGACTGATTATTATGTTTATCCTTGACCAAATTATATCTCATTAAACTCTTCAATATGCATAATTATTTCCATACAAATAACAAAACATATTGTAAAAATAAATCTCTCCATGGTGTCCTATCCATGCTAGTTGGATTCATAAAATTAAAAAAGAATCCTTAAAATCAGTGTCATCCTTGTCTAATTCCTTAATAGAGTCAAACCTGAGAGCTTCCAGTTGCATTTTTTTAGGTCATATGATCCAAAACATCTTTATAAATTAATTTATTTATCTTAGTAGGTTAATAATAAAGTTGTTAGTACATAATTTAGGTAGTTGGTTTTAATGGGTTGGATCCATATGGTAGTTAAGTCCCGTAAAATAACCTTTTTAAAGCTTATAAAACTTTCAAATTTTGAAAGTAAGATAAATGGAGATAATTTACCCTTCAATAAAGTTTTTTTGTCAAATTAATAAAATGTAGTTTTTACATTACCTTATATATATGCAAGTAGACCTAACAATGGTATCAAGCCTTGGTTTTTCATGTGAAAAAGTATTTAAGAGCCACATGAAGGTGAATGGTGTGGAAGGGACAAAAATCATTTGAAGGTATCATACTTTTATATATTTTTTATTATTCTTGATTTAATTTGGCTAAACATAACTAAAAAACATGGTTTGTACGAATCACATCTTCAAAATATCCATCTTTTACTATCAAGGCTAGATTTGTATGGGTTGAAAATAAATTACAATTTGTTTTATATGATCCAAAAAGTAGTAGTACAACCAAAACCAAAAATATGTTATTTGTACAACCTCCATTTCAAATTTAAATAGTAAAATTTCATATTGTATGACTTACAAACCTTAATTTCTACTTTGTGTCAGGATACTACTCCTCAATAAGAGTATATATGATTACCTCTTGTATAAGCAACTAAACATGGAATTTAACCAAAATGAATAAGTAACTAGAAATATGAAACAAAACAAGATATGAGAGACAATACCCAATTGTATTAATACTCAATCAAAAGAAAATACAATAAAGAAGATGCCACGCTTCTTCTTCCCACACCTCTAGAGCTCCCACACTTCTAGGGTTCACCTGTAATTCTCCTTCAATAGTTCACTCTCTCAATCACAGTCACAACAATCAACTCAAATATAGAGTTGTTGTTCACCTCCACCAGTTAGTAACAACGCTGTCAGTACACCAAGTACACAACCATACTCCAAGTAGATCTTCCCTTCTCTTGCTGCCACCTGTAAATCAATAGACCTTACTTACCATGTAGATGTCTCTACACCTTAAAGAACCCTTGTCCTTGCCTCACCAATTCCTCATGATTCTTCAACCAGTAATTCGGTGGATCTCCTAGTAAAACTTGCACTACCTACAACTCTCCCTAATCATACACACTCAGCACCCCTTTGGAACTAGGAGGAGCTACTCTTGCTCTCTCTACAAGCTCAATGGCTTTCTAGCACACTTTTACAATACAGCCCATGAGACTATTATATAGATCTCATGCATACAATAATTAGACATTATTAATTACAATAATTAGACTCGCAACTCTAAGACTAAATTAAGTCTTTACATGCAAACTGACTGTCCAAAAATAGACCAGTCTGGAACTCGCATGCAAATTGCATGCACACATAGGTTGCCGATGTCGGCTCCTTTCTGACCAATGTCAACCGACTTATAACCGATGTCGGTTGCTTCTGCACTGTAGTATGACCGACGTTGGTTGGCCTGATCGATGCTAGTTCCTCTGCAACTCGCTCTGTAACTCACTCTGCAACTCAGCAACCCAACAAACTCCTCCATGTTTGCATCAATGAAGCTTTTAGATCCACAACCTAACAATCTCCCACTTGGAGATAAACAGTTGCACTGTACCTATACCTGTACACCATCTAATTTGTTTCTTGGCTTGTATCCCTCTTCAATCTCAATCTTGAAGACCAACCACCACACAACCTATGATGCATCACCTGTCATCTAAGTAACTTGCCACATCTGAACCTACATATCCATGTAGTGAAGTCCTTGACCCTGCATAACATGAATTCATGCTGTTGATCCCTCTCAAATACCTAAGAATCCACCTTCCTCGAATTGGCTTCAAACTCTCTGACAACTCCCACTGCTTGGGAAAACTCAGGTCTACACCAAACCTTATGTGATTTCGAACACTATTCTAAGCTCAGTTTAAACTGTCTAGCCCTTGGTGTGCTTACCGGTTCTACATCCTGCAAATTAACCCTTGCCAACACCTTCTTCACATCAACTTCCATTGGAAACAAAAATCTCCATGTCTCTTATGCCAAAGAATTTCGCTGCTCCCAAATTCTTCATGACATACCTCTGAACTAACCTTACCCTTAGCTTGTAAACTCCATGCATGTGTAACCCTGCAACAAGCATACCATCCACATACAGTAACAGGATAATGTAATGACCATCATCCACCCTGGTAAGACAAACACAATGATTACACTGACATTGACTAAAGCCCTGCTTTGTCATCCACCTGTCAAAACCTGTACCACTGTCCTGCAGCTTCCTCAAGACCATATATCCTGGCCTTCTGTCTCATGTATCCATCCACTCTCTTCTTTAACTTGGGAATCCATCCATCTCTCAGTGCTTTCATCCCCACTGGAAACTCTACCAAATCTCCCACTTGGTTCTCTTCTGAAGAATTCATGCCATGCTTCCACTGTTTCTTAGATTCTACCTGCATTGCCTCTTCACGTCTTATTGTTTCTTGACCATCAATAAGCAACAAGTAAGAAGGTGAACAATGAGTATGAGGTCCACGTACCCTTTCAATCCTCCATATGGGCATTTGAGACTCCTTGATAGCTTGCTATCTGCCCAACATCCGTTCCAGTGACCGATCTCAGCCATCTCCCAATCTGCACCCGATCGACGTCAATTCCCTGTGACTGACCCTGTCTACTGACGTCAGTTTCTTGATCAACGCCGGTGTACCTTTTGCCGATGTCAATTCTTGTATGACCGACGTCAGTTCCTGCTGCCTGACATCACTGAATCTGCTAATCTACACATGACCGATGTTGGTGCTTGTCTGTTTAATGTTGATTCCTCCTGACTGATGCCAGTACCTGTGTTCGCCTGTGAGTGATGACTTTTTACCCATGAGCTCCTTTTATATCAAACCCTTGTCCATATTATCATAACCCTGCTTAGAATAATTCAATTCCCTCAGTTGATCTCTATCTGTCATCTCCTCCATGAACACCAAGGCTTTCCAGTTCTTAAGTTTGTCAAAGATATCTGTCTTTCGCTTAAGAACATGCATTCCCTTCTTATATATGTAACCAAGCCTACAAAGCCACATCTCTACAACAGAAGGTGAATCAGTCATATAAGTAGATAAATAAAGGATACCTACTTTCTTACCACCATCTAATTCAAGTGCATCCGTTGTGAGAGTTACTGTGCATCTCTCATCACCTAACTTTCTTGAAGAAATTAGACTCATCTCCAAGACTGGTACCTGCATGACCTCCTTCAACACCTGTGCGTTATCTATCTACAATTTCAGCTTCACTTCCCCTTTGCCAACAATCTGACAAGGCTCACCAACCCCTAAATAAATCTCTCCAAAGTCTCCCTAGACATACTCATGAAAAGATGCTCTATTTCAGGTTGCATGGAAAGAGGCAACAAAATCTATAAACCAAGATTCTACTTTATCTAGAGCATCATGTGCTACATCACCTGCAACATCTACTTCTTCCTTTTCTTCATGATGATCTTCTACCAACCAATAGTCTTTCTTTACCTGCTCTTTCTTTCCATCAATCAGACCATTCGTGCTATTCAGTTTCTCCATTCGTAGCTTACTTTCTTCTGCCATTGCTATACTCTCACTCAATCAGAAACCCCTGTGAGTACCCTATAATCAACAACCACTAACTAGATCTGATACAACATGTTAGTAACTTAACCACCTTCTGATACCAACTTACCAAGATTGGTACCAACCTGGTCAACCTGGTCAACCTGCTCTGATACCAACTGTCAGGATCCTACTCCTCAATAAGAGTATATATGATTACCTCTTATATAAGCAACTAAACACATAATTTAACCTGAATGAATAAGTAACTAGAAATATGAAACAACATAGGATATGAGAGAAAATACCCAATTGTATTAATACTCAATTAGAAGAAAATATAATAAATAAGATGCCACACTTCTTCTTCCCACACCTCTAGAGCTCCCACACTTCTAGGGTTCACCTGTAATTCTCCTTCAACAATTCAATCTCTTAATCATGGTCACATCAATCAACTCAAACATAGAGTTGTTGTTCACCTCCACCAGTTAGTAACAATGCTGCCAGTACAGCAAGTACACAACCATACTCCAAGTAGATCTTCCCTTCTCTTGCTGCCACCTGCAAATCAGCAGACCTTACTTACCATGTAGATGTCTCTACACCCTGAAGAACCCTTGTCCTTGCCTCACCAAGTCCTCATGATTCTTCAATCAGTACCCCGGTGGATCTCCTAGTAGAACTTGCACAACTTGCAACTCTCCCTGATCATACACACTTAGCACCCCTTTGGAACTAGGAGGAGCTACTCTTGCTCTCTCTACAAGCTCAATGGCTTTCTAGCACACTTTTACAATACAGCCCATGAGTCTATTATATAGATCTCATGCATACAATAATTAGACATTCTTAATTACAATGATTAGACTCACAACTCCAAGACTAAATTAAGTCTTTACATACAAACTGACTATCCAAAAATAGACCAGTTTGGAACCTGCATGCAAACTGCATGCACACACAGGTTGCCGACGTTGGCTCCTTTCTGACCGATGTCAGCCGACTTATAACCAACATCAGTTGCTTCTGCACTGTAGTATGATCGACGTCGGTTGGCCTGACCGATGCCAGTTCCTCTGCAACTCACTCTGCAACTCAGCAACCCAGCAACCTCCTCCATGTTTGCATCAGTGAAGCTTTTAGCTCCACAACCTAACACTTTGAATGACTTTTAAAGACTTAGACAATGGTTTAATGACCTAGTTTTAATTTTTCATGCTTTAAAATTCAATTAAAACCCTTGTTTCACTATTTGTATGACCTATTAAACAAATAAATGTAGTAGTATAGTCAAGCAACACAATTGTGTGATCCAGGAATGCATTAATGGCATCCCATTTGAGATTTTTTGAAACATTCCATTTTATGTTGGCAAGTCCAAAACCTCTCCAAATCTACTTTGTATGTTCTTACATGGCCTCCATCTCTTTCTTGTGGAATTGTACAAAATTAGCATAAAATATTGGGCTGAAGCATGGCATTTGACATTGGGATATAGCATTTAGAGCATTAGTTGCTTTGAAAAGTTTAGATTTTCATTTGATTTTTTCATATTAATGGTTTTAGTGGGACCCACAATAAGGAATGAATAAGATTTTTTTACCAAATTCAATTCAGAGGTGAATGCATATTTACTATACAATTAATATTTTTTAATTGTAATACACAGAAAATTAACTCTTTAAATAATAGATGTTCATTTAATGTCTCAATAAGGATTGTAGTAGAGTTGGTCATGTTAATTTTATAAGTCACTTGCTAAAGAGAGTTCAAGAGTTAAAAACCTCCAAAGCCTATTTTTTGGTTGCATTTCATTTTGTCACATTTGTCATTGTGTACCTTGTATTGCAATAATTTTATGACTTTTGACTAGTCACTATTTTGTATGAAGGTGGTCATGTGAACAATCAATCTCTAAGGTTTTAGACGTTCTAGACACATTGGAATGGAAAATTTTATGATTTGAAGCTTATTTATATGATTTTTAAATCAAATGTATTGAAAATGATGTATAAGGGTGTACTTTTGGTAGAAATTGACACCTTCAACATGAAAATTTTCATAATGTAATCTCATGCTTGTGATATCAAAATTATCACCAAAGCATTTGACGACACATATACCATCTATTAAAATTCCATAATGATACTTCTCAATGGAGGTTGGAGGATCTATTAGAGACTAAAGGATAATTTTCCTTCTCTAATTAGCTATTCACTTCGAATTTGGGTCAAATGCTAGAATAACATTTTTGGTAGCAATAGTTTGATTTTTTCAGTTTATTATTACTTTTATTTTAAATTTTGGTTTTTCAATTCATTAATAATCATGATGAGGAGCAAACAAAGTAGTTTTTATTTGGTTTTTCATTGCAAGGGCTATCACCTCTCGCTTGATAAGGGGGAAGATAATGCATGGCCTTTAATCAGTCATTGGTGATTATACAAGTTGTCATAGGATTTTTTAACACCATAGTGTTGAGAAGATGTCTGTCAACATTTATTTGAAAAAAGGGAGATGTGCCATACATAGTACTGAATATTCACTTGGATGATTTTTTATGTGAGGCCTTATGTGGATCAATGTGGTTGAATAGACTTGATTATGTTCTATTTTAGTATGATACAAAATGGTTAGAGGAGATGGGCAAACCTTGATCATGTTAATCATTAATGCCATAACTCATGGGGTAGCAAGATAACTGAAAGTATCATCAGTTGATCAATAACATGATTTATAGTGTCAGTTGAAGGTGTAACAAATACTTTTAATGATTTCATAGTTATAGCTTTGAATAATCTTTTATACCCCTTTTTGGATCAAGTGGGGTTTATTCAGTCATATGATCAAATATATATATATATATATATATATATATATATATATATATATATATATATATATATATATATATATATATATATATATATATATATATATACTTTGTTATGTTAATAGGTTAATAATAAAGTTGTTAGTAAATAATTTACATACCTAGTTTTAATGGGTTGAACCTCTATGGTAGTTAAGTCCTATAAAACTAAATTTTCAAAGCTTATAAAGCTTGGGATTTTTGAAAGTAAGATAAATGGAGTTATTTTACCCTTCAATAAAGTTTTGTTATCAAATTAATAAAACACAGTTTTTACATTACCTTATGTATCTGCAAGTAATTCTAGTAGTGGTATTAGGCCTTGTTTTTTCATGTGAAAAAGGATTTGAAGAGCCACGTGAAGGTGAATGGTGTGGAAGGGAGAGAAATAATTTGAAGGTACCATAATTTTATATATTATTTATTATTCATGATTTAGTTTGGCTAAAAAGGACCAAAATATGGTTTGTACAACTCACATCTTCAAAATATCCATCCTTGACTGCCAAGATGAGATTTGTATGGGTTAAAAATAAATTTCAAATCGATTTATATGATCCAAAAAGTTGTAATACGGACAAAACCCAAAGGATTTGATTTGTACAACCTCCATTTCAATTTAAAATAGTAAAATGTCATATTGTAAAACATGTAAACCCTAATTACTGCTTTGTACAACCTTAAAATACTTAGATAGTGGTTTGTTGTAATAGTTTTAACTTTGAATGCTTTAAAATTCAATATAAGCCCTTGTTTCATTGTTTGTATGACTTGTTGAAATAATAAATGTAGTAGTATGGTCAAGGAATGCAATTGTGTGATTTAAGAATGTAGTAATGGCATCCCATTTGATAAATTTATGATCTGTAACATTCCATTTTCTATTAGTAAGTCCAAAAACTCTCAAAATATACTTTTTACAGCCTTGCATGGCCTCCATATCTTTCATGTGGCACTGTATGGAATTGGTACAAAATATTCAGTTGAAGCATGGTGTTTAAAGCTAAGATATGACATTTGGAGTAGTAGTTTCATTGAACATTGTAGCTTTTCATTTAATTTTTTTATATTAATGGTTTCAATGGGACATATATGAAGGATCAAAGATGAAATTTATACCAATTTCAAGTCATAGGTGAATGCATATTTACTATGCAAGTAAGTTTTTAAAATTTTGATACACATAAAATTAACACTTCAAATAACATGTCTTCATTTAATGTATCAATAAGGCTTGTAGTGGAGTTAATCACTCGTATTTTTTAAGTCACTTGATAAAGAGAGTAAAAGAGTTAAAAATCTCAAAAGCATATTTTTTAGTCACATTTCCTTTTGTCATATTTTTTAGTCACATTTTTTTGACTTTCAACTGGTCATTATTTTGTATGAAGGTGGTCATGTGACTGATCAATCTCTAAGTTTTTGGATGTTCCATACACATTGGAATGGTAAATTTTATGATTTTAAGCTTATTTATATTGTTTTTAAATCATATCTATTGAAAATTATGTATAAGGGTGCATTTATGATGGAAATTGACACCTTTAACATGAAAAGTTTCAAAATGTCATATGTTGCTTGTGCTATTAGAGTCATCAAAAAATATTTTGATGACACATATACCATATATTATAGGTCCATCATGATATTTATAATTGAAAAAAATATAATTATCACAATGGAGGTTGTAGGATCCATCAAAGGATGGAGGATAATTTCCCTTCTCTAGTTAGTTATTCATTTAATGGTTGGGTTAAATGCTTGAACAACATTTTTAGTAGCATTAATTTGATTTTTTTATGCAAGGGATTTTCACCTCTCACCTGATAAAGGGGAAGATATTACATTCAGTGATGATTGTATAAGTTGACATAGGATTTTCTATCACCATAGTGTTAAAAAAAGCTATGTCAGCATTTTGGGCATTAGGGAGATATGCCATAAATAGTACTGAATAATCAATTGGATGGGTTTTTGTGTGAGGCCTTATGTGGATTGATGTAGTTGAACATAACTTGATCATGTTCCACTACATTATGATAAAAAAAATTTAGAGGGGATGATCAGACCTTTATCATATTCATCATTCATGCCACAACTTGTGGGGTAATAGGTTTCTAAGAAGTGGAACTGATTTATCAATACCATGATGTACGATGTATCAGTTATAAGTGAGAATGATAATTTTGATGACTTCGTAGTCATAGCTCTAGATCATCTTCTATACCTATTTTTGGATCAAGGGGGTTTGTTGGTTCATATGATCCAAAACATTTTCATCTATTTACTTTATTATGTTAGTAGGCTAATAATAAAGTTGTTAGTAAATAATTTAGGTAGTTGGTTTTAATGGGTTGGACCTATATGGTGGTTAATCCCCATAAAACTACCTTTTTAAAGCTTATAAAGCTTGGGCTTCTTGAAATTAAGATAAACAGAGATATTTTACTCTTAAATAAAGTTTTGTTGTCAAATTAATAAAATGTAGTTTTTACATTACCTTATGTATCAACAATCAGTCCTAACAGTGGTAATGAGAATTGTTTTTCCACTTGAAAAAGGATTTGGAGATCCAAATGAAGGTGAATGGTTTGGAAGGGAAATTAATCATTTAAAGGTACCATACTTTTATATATTATTTATTATTCCTAATTTAATTTGGTTGAAAAGGACTAAAACAGGGTTTTTACGACTCACATCTTTAAAATATCTATCCTTTACTACCAAGGTAAGATTTGTATAGGTTGAAAATAAATTTCAAGTTGTTTTATATGATCCAAAAAGTATTAATATGATGAAAACCCAAGCTATTTGATTTGAACAACCTCCTTTTCAATTTGAAATAGTAAAATATGTATTGTATGGCTTGTAAACCCTATTTTCTACTTTGTTTAGCCTTTAAAGACTTAGACAATGATTTTATCACGTAATTTTTTTTTATCTTATATGCTTTAAAATTAAATTTAAATGTTAATTCCATTATTTTTATGGCCTATTGAACCAATAAATGTAGTAGTACAATCAAGCAATGCAATTGTATGATCTAGGAATGTAGTAATGACATCCCATTTGAGAAATTTATTATCTATAACATTCTATTTATTGTTAGTAAGTCAAAAATCTCTCCAAATATACTTTATACATAATTTCATGGTCTCCATATCTTTCCCATGGCACTATATAGAATTTGTATGGAATATTGGGCCAAAGCATGGCATTTCAAGCTAGGATATGAAGTTTGGACTAGTAGTTGCTATGAAAAGTTTAAATTTTCATTTGATTTTTTTATATTAATGGTTTTAGTGGGCCCCATAATAAGGAACAAAGAATTATTTTTTACCAAGTTCAACTCATATGTGAATTTATATTTACTATGCAAGTGATTTTTTTATACATAGATAATTAAGACTTGAAATAGTAGGTGTTCATTTAATGTCTCTATAAGGCTTATAATGGAGTTGGTCACACCTATTTTTTAAGTCACTTGACAAAGAGAGGTCAAGAGTTAAAAACATCCAAAGCATATTTTCTGGTCACATTTCCTTTTGTTGCATTTGTCATTATGTACCTTGTATTGCAATAATTTTTTGACTTTCGACTAGTCGTTATTTTCTATAAAGGTGTTTGAGTGACCAGTTAATCTCTAAGTTTTTGGATGATCTAGACACATTAGAATGGTAAATTTTATGATTTTAAGCTTTTTAAAATGATTTTTAAATTAAATGTATTGATAATGATGAATAAGGGCACATTTTTGATGGAAACTGACACCTTTAACATGAAATTTTTCATAATGTCATCTCATGCTTGTGCTATCAGAGTAATCACTAAAGATTTCAATGAAAAATATGCCATCTATTATAGGTCCATTCAAATCCTTCTAATTGACATGATATAAGCATAAAAATGGAGGTTAAAGGATTAGTCAAAGGTTGGGGGATAATTTCTCTTCTTCAGTTAGTTATTCACTCAGAGTTTGGGTCAAATACTTGAATAACATTTTTGGTAGCAGTAATTTGGTTTTTCTCAATTTTTTGTTTTCAGTTTCAAATTTAATTTTTTTAGTTCATTGATATTCATGATGAAGAACAAACATAGTATTTTGGATTTGGTTTTTCAATGCAAGGATTTCTCACCTCTTGCCTAATAAGGGGGAAGATACTACATGGCCTTTGATTAGTCATTAGTGATTGTATGAGTTGACATAAGAGTTGTTAGCACCATAGTGTTGAGAAAAGGTCTGTTAACATTTTTTGGGCATCAAGGAGATGTTCCATACATATTATTGAATAGTCACTTGGATGGGTTTTTGTGTGAGGCCTTATGTGGATCAATGTGGTTGAACATGCCTTGATTGTGTTCTACTGTAGTAAGGTAAAAAATGGTCAGAGGGGATAGACAAACCTTGATCATATTCATCATTCATGCCACAACTCATAGGGTATCAAACTTATTATAAGAAAAATCGATTGATTAGTACCATAATGTATAATGTGTTAGTTTTAGGTGCATCATATACTTTTGATGACTTCATATCCATAGCTCTAGATCATTTTCTATACCCCTTTTTGGATTAAGGGGTTTTTTTGGGTAATATAATCTAAAGTATCTTTATTTATTTACTTTGTTATATTAGTAGGTTAATAATAAAGTTGTTAATAAATATTTTGGGTGGTTAGTTTTAATGGGTTGGAAACTTATGGTAGTGAAGTAACATAAAACTACCTTTATAAAGCTTATAAAGCTTAGGCTTCCTGAAAGTAAGATAAACAAATATATTTTACCCTTCAATAAAGTTTTGTTGTCAAATTAATAAAATATAGTTTTTACATTACCAAATGCATGTCAAGCAGTCTTGACAGTGGCATCAAGCCTTATTTTCCATGTGAAAAAGGATTTGAAGAGCCACATGAAGGTGAATGGTGTGCAAGGGAGAAAAATTATTTGAAGGTACCATACTATTATATATTATTTATTATTCCTGATTTAATTCAACTGAAAAGGACCAAAAAGATGGTTTGTACGACTCACATCTTCAAAATGTCTATCCTATAACTACTAAGGCCAGATTTGTATGGGTTAAACATAATTTTAAACTTGTTTTATATGATCCAAACTATATTAGTACAACCAAAACATAAAGTATTTGATTTGTACGGCCTCTATTTTAATTTGAAATAATAAAATTTGATATTGTTTGGCTTACAAACCCTAGTTTTTACTTTGTACAGACTTTAAAGACTAAGACCATGGTTTGATGTAGTATTTTTAATACTGTATGATTTAAAATTCATTTAAAACCCTTGTTTCATTGTTTGTATGGCCTGTTAAACCAATAAATGTAGTAGTACAATCAAGCAATGTAATTATGTGATCCAAGAATGCAATAATGGCATACCATTTGAAAAATTTATGATCTATAACATTCCATTTATTATTGGCAAGTCCAAAATATCACCAAATTTAATTTGTAGGCCTTTCATGGCATCCATCTCTTTCATGTGGCACTATACAAAATCGGTACAAAATATTGGGTTGAAACATGGTGTTTGAAGCTAGGATATGGCATTTGGAGTAATATTTACTTTGAAAAGTTTGGATTTTCATTTGATTTTTTAATATTAATGGTTTCAATGGGCCCCAAAATAAGGAATGAAGAAGCAATTTTTAACAATTTCAATTCACCAGTGAATGCATATTTACTATGCACATATTTTTTTAAAACTTTAATTCACATTAAATTAACATTTTAAATATTAGGTCTTCATTTAATGTCTCAATAAGGCTTATAGTGGAAGTAGTCACACTTATTTTGTATATCACTTAATAAATATAATTCAATAATTAAAAACCTCTAAAATATATTTTTTATTTGGATTTCCCCTTGTCGCATTTGTCATTGTGTACCTTGTATTATAATAATTTTTTGACTTTTGACTAGTCGCTATTTTGTACAAAGGTGGTCATGTGACCAATCAATCTCTATGTTTTTCAATGTTTCAAATATATTGGAATAGTAAATTTTATGATTTAAAGTTTATTTATATTATTTTTAAATAAAATTTATTGAAAATGATGTACAATGGTGCATTTTTAGTGGAAACAGATGCCTTCAACATGAAAATTTTCATGTCATCTAATACTTGTGCTCTTAGAGTTATCACCAAAGCTTTCAATAACACATATTCATCTATTAAAAATATATAATGATCCTTCTAACTGACATAATATAATCATCACAATGGAGGTCAGAGGATTCATTGGAGTCTGGAGGATAATTTTCATTCTCCAGTTAGCTATTCATTCAGAATTTGGGTTAAATGCTTGAATAGCATTTCTGGTAGTAGTAATTTTATTTTTTCAATTTGTTGTTGATTTTAGTTTCAATTTTGGTTTTTTAATTCATTAATATTCATGATGAGGAATAACATAGTAGTTTAGATTTGGTTTTTTTTATGAGGGTTTATCACCTATTACATGATAAGGGGGAAGATATTGCATGGCCTTCGATTAGTCATCAATGATTGTGCAAGTTGACATAGGAGTTGATAACACCATAGCTTTATGCAAAGGTCAATCAATGTTTTTTGGGCATCAAGGAGATGTACCATACATAGTACCAAATAGTCACTTAAATGGGTTTTTGTGTGTGATATATTATTAGATCAATGTGGTTGACCAGGAATTTATTGTGTTTTACTACAATATGGTATAAAATGGTTAAAGGGAATGAGTATAACTTGATTATGTTCATCAACCATGTCAAAAATCATAAGGTAGTAGGTTTCTTAGAAGCGATATCAATTGATCAATACCATAATATACAGTGTGCCATTTGCAGGTGTTATAGAAACTTTTGATGACTTAATAGTCATAGATCTAGATCATTACACCTTTTTGGATCAAGGGGTTTGTTAGGTCGTATGATCTAAATTTTATTTATTTATTTACTTTATTATGTTAGTAGAATAATAAAGTTGTTAGTAAATAATTTAGTTTGTTGGTTTAACAGGTTGGATTTGTATGGTAGTTAAGTCTTGTAAAATTACCTTTGTACAACTTGTAAATCTTGGGATTCTTAAAAGTAAGATAAACAAAGATATTTTACCCTTCAATAAAGTATAGTTGTCAAATTAATAAAAGGTATTTTTTATATTACCTTATGTATATGAAAGTGATCCTAACAGTGGTATTAAGCCTTATTTTTCCACATGAAAAAGGATTTAAAGAGCCACATGAAGGTGAATGGTGTGAAATAGAGAGAAATAATTTTAAGGTACCATACATTTATATATTATATATTATTCTTGATTTAATTTGGCTAAAAAGTACCAAAAACATGCTTTGTATGAATCACATCTTCAAAATATCCAATGTTTACTACCGAGGCCATATTTGTATGAATTGAAAATAATTTTTAATTTTTCTTAAATGATTTAAAAAGTAGTAGTATGGCCAGAACCCAAAGCATTTGATTTTTACAAACACCATTTCAATTTGAAATAATAAAATTTCATATTGTATAACCTAGTTTTTACTTTGTATGACCTTTAAAGACTCAGACAATGGTTTGATGTAGTAGTTTTAATCTTGTATGATTTAAAATTTAATTTAAATACTTGTTTCACTATTTGTATGGCATGTTGAATCAATAAATGTAGTATTATGATCAAGTAATGAAATTGTGTGATCTAGGAATGTAGTAATGGAGTCCCATTTAAGAATTTTTTAAGATATAGCATTCCATTTACTATTGGAAAGTCCAAAACCTCTCTAAATATAATTTATATTACCTTGAATGGCCTTTATCTCTTTCCTATGGAAATGCACAGAATTAGTAAGGAATATGGGACTGAATCATGGTGTTTAGAGTTAGGAGATGGTCTTTGAAGCAGTAGTTACTTGGAAAAGTGTATATTTTCATTTGATTTTTTCATATTAATGGTTTAATTGGGACCCATAACAAGGAACAAAGAAGTAATTTTTACCAATTTCAATTCACAAGTGAATGCATATTTATTATGCAAGTAATTTTTTTAAATTTTGATACACATAAAATTAACACTTCAAATAACAAGTCTTAATTTAATATTTTAATAAGGTGTGTAGTGGAGATGGTCATGCCTATTTTGTAAGTAACTTGATAAAGAGAGGTCAAGAGTTAAAAACATCCAAATCATATTCTTCGGTTTCATTTAATTTTTTGGCATTTGTCATTGTGTACATTATATTGTGAAATCTTTTTGACTTTTGACTAGTTACTATATTATATGAAGGTGTCATGTGACCAATCAATCTCTAGGTTTTTGCACATTCAAAACATATTTTAATGGTAAATTTTATGATTTGAAGCTTATTTATATGAATTTTAAAGCAAATGTATTGAAAATTATGTATAAGGGTGAATTTTCAGTGGAAACTAACACCTTCAACATTAAAATTTTCATAATATCATCTCATGCTTGTGTTATCAAAGTTATCACTTAAGATTTCAATGACACATATATCATTTATTAAAGGTATATCATGATCAATTCTAATTGACACAATATAAGCATTGCAATGGAGGTTGGAGGATCTATCAGAGGCTAGAGGATAATTTCCCTTATCTAGTTAGTTATTCACTCAAAGTTTAGATCAATTACTTGAATAATATTTTTGGTAGCTTTTAGTTTTAGTTTTGGTTTTTTATTTCATTGATATTCATGCTGAGGAGTAGACATAATAGTTTGTATTTGGATTTTATCTACAAGGGCTTCTCACCAATCACCTAATAAGGAGGAAGATACTATATGGCCTTTGATCACTCATTGATGATTGTATGAGTTGACATAGGAGTTACTAGCACCATAGTGTTGAGCAAAGGTATGTCAACATTTTTTTCGAAATGGGGAGAAATTACATACATAATATTAAATGGTCACTTGGATGGGTTTCTATGTCAGACATTATGTGGATCGATGTGGTTGAACATGCCTTGATTGTGTTCTACTACAATATGATACATAACAATCAGATGGGCTAACTAGACCTTGATTATGTTTATCATTATGCCATAACTTATGGGGTAATGAGTTTCTTATATGCAACATCAATTTATCAGTATCATGATGTACAGTGTGTTAGTTTCAGGTGTAACAGATACTTTTGATGACTTAATAGTTATGTCTCTAGATCATCTTCTATACCCATTTTTGGATCGAGGGGTTTTTTGGGTCATATGATCCAAAGTATCTTTATTTATTTAATTTGTTATGTTAGTAAGTTAATAATAAAGTTGGTAAATAATTTAGGTAGTTGGTTTTAACAAGTTGGACCCTTTTGGTAGTTACATCCTATAAAACTACCTTTGTAAAGCTTATAAATCTTGGGCTTATTGAAAGTAAGATAAATAGAGATATTTTACCCTTTAATAAAGCTTTATTGTCAAATTAATAAAATGTAGTTTTTACATTACCTTATATATATGCAAGCGGTCTTAACAATGGTATGGATCCTTGTTTTTCCATGTGAAAAAGGATTTGAAGATCCATGTGAAGGTGAATGGTGTGGAAGGAAGAGCAATCATTTTAAAGTGCTTCTATATATTATAAATTATTCCTAATTTAATTTGGCTAAAAAGGATATAAAATATGGTTTATATAGCTCACATATTCGAAATATCTATCCTTTACTGCCAAGGTGAGATTTGTATGGGTTGAAAATAAATTTCAAATTGTTTTATACGATCCAAAAAATAGTAGTACGACCAAAAAAACAAAGGATTTGATTTATACGACCTCTATTTCAATTTAAAATAATAAAATTTCATATTATATAGATTGCAAACCCTAGTTTCTACTTTTCATGGCCTTTAAAGACTCAAATAATGGTTTTTTTTAGTATTTATAAATTTGTATGATTTAAAATTCAATTTAAACCATTATTTAATTGTTGTATATCTTATTGAACCAATAAATTCATTAGTACAGTCAACCAATGCAATTGTGTGATTTAGGAATGTAGAAATGGCATCCCATTTGAAAAATTTATGATCTATAAAATTCCATTTATTGTTGAAAAGTCCAAAACCTCTCCAAATATACTTTGTACAAACTTACATGGCCTCCATCTCTTTCCTATGGTACTGTACAAAATTAGTAAGGAATATTAGGCTGAAGCATGGTGTTTGGATCTAAGATATTGCATTTGCAGCAATAATTACTTTGAAAAGTTTAGCTTTTCATTTTATTTTTTCATATTAAGGGTTTGAGTGGGCCCCATAAGAAGGAATGAATAAATTTTTACTAAGTTAAATTCATATTCACTATGCAATTATTATTTTTTTAATTTTGATACATAGAGAATTAACACTTCAAATAGTAGGTCTTCATTTAATGTCTCTATAAGGCTTTTAGTGGAGTTGGTCATGCCTATTTTGTAAGTGAATTTATAAAGAGATGTCAAGAGTTAAAAACTTCAAAATCATATTTTTTGGTCACATTTGTCATTGTGTACCTTGTATTACAATATTTTTTTTGAGTTTTGACTAGTTCCTATTTTTATGAAGGTGGTCATGTGATCAATCAATAACTAATTTTTTTTATGTTCTAGACACATTCTAATGGTAAATTTTATGAATTAAAGCTTATTTATATGAAATTATTAAAATGATGTATAACGGTGCATTCTCAGTGGAAATTGTCAACTTCAACATGAAATTTTTTATAATGTCATCTCATGCTTGTGTTATTAGAGTTATCACTGAAGCTTTCAATTACACATATCCCATATATTACTAGTCTATTAGGATCCTTGTAATTGACACAATATAAGCATCACAATGGAGGTTGGAGGATTCATTAGAGGCTAGAAGATAATTCCCTTTCTCCAGTTAGCCATTCTCTATACTTTTGTGTCAAATTATTGAAAAACATTTTTGGAAGCAGTAATTTGATTTTTTTCAATTTGTTGTTGCTTTCAATTTTAGTTTTGGTTTTATATTTCATTGATATTCATGATGAGGAATGAACATAGTAGTTTGGATTTGGTTTTTCACTATAAGGGATTCTCACCTCTCACCTAATAAGGGGGAAATTCTACATGGACTTTGAATAGTCATTAGTGATTATATGAGTTGACATAGGAGTTTCTAGAACTACAATGTTGAGAAAAAGTCTATCAATATCTATTGGGCATCAAGGAGATGTGACATACATAGTACTAAATAGTCATTTGGATGGGTCTCTATGCGAGACCTTATGTGGATCAATGTGGTTGAACATGCCTTGATCATGTTCTATTATAATTCAATACAACATAGTTAGGGGGGATGAGCAGACCTTGATCATGTTCACCATTCATGCCACAACTTGTAGAGTATCAAGCTTCTTGGAAGTGACATCAGTTGATCAGTACCACAATGTATAATGTTCTAGTTTTAGGTGCAGTTAATAATTTTGATGACTTCATAGTCATAGCTCTTGATCATCTTATATAAACATTTTTGGATCAAGGATTTTTTTTTAGGTCATATGATTGAAAGTATATTTATTTATTTACTTGTTTATATTAGTAGGTTAATAATAAATTCTTTAGTAAATAATTTAGGTAGTTGGTTTTAATAGGTTGAACCTATATGGTAGTTAAGTATTATAAAAATACCTTTGTAAAATCTCATAAAGCTTAGACTTCTTAAAATTAAGATAAACAAATACATTTTACCCTTCAATAAAATTTTGTTGTCAAATTAATAAAATGTAGTTTTTACATTACCTTTTGTATATGCAAGCAATCCTAACAATGGTATTGAGCCTTGTTTTTCCATGTGAAAATGGAATTGAAGAACCATGTGAAGCTGAATGGTGTGGAAATGGGAGAAATCATTTGAAGGTACCATATTTTTATATATTATTTATTATTCTTGATTTAATTTGGGTAAAAAGGACCAAAAACATGGTTTGTATGACTCACATCTTCAAAATATCCATCCTTTATTACCAAGGCTAGATTTGTATGGGTTGAAAATAATTTCCAAATTGTTTTATATGATCCAAAAAGTAGTAGTACAACTAAAACCCAAAGGATTTATTTTGCATGGCCTCCATTTATATTTGAAATAGTAAAATTTCTTATTGTACAACATGTACACCCTAGTTTCTACTTTGTATGACATTTAAAGATTTAGACAATGGTTTGATGACCTAATTTTAATCTTGTATGCTTTATAATTTAATTAAAACCCTTATTTAACTATTTGTATGACCTATTAAACCAATAAATGCAATAGTACGATCAAATAAAGAAATTGCGTAATTCAAGAATGCATTAATGGCATTTTATTTGAGAAACTCTTATCTTTAACATTCCATTTACTATTGGAAAGTCCAAAACCTCTCCAAATCTACTTTGTGTGACCTTTCATGGCATCCATCTCTTTCTTGTGGCACTATACATAATTGGTATGGAATATTGGGTTGAAGCATGGTATTTGAAGCTGGGATATGGTGTTTGGAGTAGTAGTTACTTTGAAAAGTTTAGTTTTTCATTTGATTTTTTCATTTTAATAGGAACAAAAATAAGTAACAATGAAGCAATTTTTACCAAGTTCAATTCATAGGTGAATGCATATTTACTATGCACGTAATTTTTTTTTAAAATTTTGATACACAAAAAATTAACACATAAAATAGTAGGTCTTCATTTAATGTCTCAATAAGGCTTGTAGTGGAGTTGGTCATGCCTATTTTGTATGTCACTTTCCAAAGAGATGTCAAGAATTAAAAACATCCAAAGAATTTTTTTTGGTTACATTTTCATTTGTCATTGTGTACCTTGTATTGTGATAATTTTTCAAATTTTGATTAGTAATTATTTTGTATGAAGGTCAACATGTGACTAATCAATATCTAAGTTTTTGGACATTTTAGACACATTGAAATGTCAAATTTTATTATTTTAAACTTATTTATATGATTTTTAAAGCAAATATTTTGAATATGATGTATAAGGGTGAATTTTTGGTGGAAAATGACACCTTCAACATGAATTTTCTTATAATGTCATCTCATGCTTGTGTTATCAGAGTTATCACCGAACCTTTTAATGACACATACATCATAAATCAAAGGTATATCAAGATCCTTCTAATTGACATCATATAATCACAAAGGAGGTTTTAGGATCCATCAAAGGAAGGAGGACAATTTCCATTATCAAGTTAGTTATTCACTCAGAGTTTGGATCAAATGTTTGAATAACATTTTTGGTAGCATTAATTTGATTTTTTCAATTTGTTGTTGATTTTAGTTTGATTTTTGGTTTTTTAGTTCATTGATTTTCATGATGAGGAATATAAATATTAGTTTTGATTTGGTTTTTTATATAAGGGCTTCTCACCTCTTGCCTGATAAGGGGTAAGATAATATATGGCCTTTAATCAATCATTGATGACTGTATGAGGTTACATGGGAATTTATAGCACCATAGTATTGAACAAAGGTATACCAATATTTGTTTGGAATTAAGTAGATATGTTATACACAATACTATATAGTCACTTGGATGGGTTTATGTGTGAGACCTTATGTGGATCAATCTGGTTGAAAAAGACTTGATCATGTTTTATTGCAGTATAGTACATAATGATTAGAGGAGATGAGTAGATATTGATTGTGTTCATCATTCATACCACAACTCTCAAGGTAGTGGTATTATTAGAATCATCATTGGTTGATCAATACCATAATGTATAGTGTGCCAATTATAGGTATGACACGTACTTTTTATGACTATGAAGTCATAGCTCTAGATCATCTTTTATACCCATTTTTTTATCAAAGGGTGCTTTTTTAGGTCATATGATCCAAATTATGTTTATTTATTTAATTTTTTATGTTATTAGGTTAATAATAAAGTTTTTAATTAATAATATAGGTAGTTGGTTTTAACAGGTTTGACTTGTATGGTAGTTAAGGCCTATAAAAATCTCTATAAAATATTATAAACTTTGGGCTTCTTGAAAGTAAGATAAATAGAGATATTTTACCCTTCAATAATGTTTTATCAACAAATTAATAAAATGTAATTTTTACATTACCTTTTGTATATGCAATTAGTCTTAACACATTTCAATCACCAAAATTGACCTTCTACTTAAAGCATCTACTAACTTTTTTGACTTCCCAATTCTACACTTTAAAAAAAATGCCTGACTTTTAAAAATTCAACCCACTTTAGGTGCCGTTGATTAAGCTTACACCGGTTGTTAATAGATTTAAATGAGTAATGGTCTGTATATAAGACAAATTCATTTAAGTAGAAAGTAGTGTCTCCACTTCTTCAGAGCTTAAACTATTGCATAAGAATTTTGAATATAGATTGGATAATTTCTCTTTGGATCCTTAAATTTTTAAATAAATTAATTATTTGCCTCCGTCTTAGCTTAAAAACTATTTGGTAGTTTCTCTGCTTACATCATGGTCTACTCTGAACACTTTTCCAAAATCCAATATATCCAACACTAGATTTTGTTGACCTCTTTTTCAATAAATTAAAGCTTATATTAGTTGTAGTAGTCCATTTAAACTCATTTCTATCACCCCTCATATTATTTTATATGGGTGAATAAATTATACTAAAATTTCTAATAAATTTTCTATAGAACTTGCCATCCATGGAAACATCTAGCCTCAAACATGCTCTTAGGAATTTGCCACTCTAAAATAGCCTTCAATTTCTCTGGATCTATTATAAATTCATCCTTAGACACAAACAATCCTAGGCAAACCAATTTTGTTTTCACAAAGCTAAACATTTTCAAGCTAATATATAACTCCTCTCTCAAATTATATAATAATTTCATTATATGTAGTAATTATTCTTCGTTAGTGTTTCTAAAGATCATAATATCATATAAATAGACTATAATAAAATTCCCTAAGTATGGTATTTATAGACTAGAAAATATGGGATCTTCTTGAACCCAAAAAAAATATTTTGAGGGTCATAGAAGGTAAATTTTTAGGCCATGTCATCAAAAAGGAATGAATTTTCATTGATACAAAGAGAGAGTATGTGCCATTTTGAAAATTCCATATCTAAAAAACAAAAAATATCTTAAGTCCTTATTTAGAAAAATCAAATTCATTTAAATTTTATTCTAGGGTTTTCAGAGATTATCAAGCCATTGAATGCCATGCTGAAGCAAGATGCTAAAATAGAGTGAACAACAAAGGTAAAGAAATCATTCCAAGACATTAAGACTAACATTTCCCAAGTTCTAGTTTTGATCAGCCTAGATTTCAACAAGGACTTCTTATTATATTAATTTGCATCAAAACACATTATAGCTATAGAACTCACACAAAAATTATATGACAATGAACATTCTATGGCCTTTCTGAGTACTAATTTAAAAGATGAAGAATTGAATTATTCCATAATAAACCAAAAAAAATGCTTTGATCAATGTTGTAAACAAATTTAGACGCTATATCCTATAGAATAAGACATGACATTGTACTAAACCCAGTAGTCAAGCTTATGCTTGGTTGGAATGAATTAAGAGATAAGGGGAAAATGGATGGCCAAGTTATAGGAATTTGATCTTGAAATAAGACCTGATAAATTGATAAGAGGATAAGTTATCATCTAGTTAATAACAAAGATTAATTTACATATATCTATTGAACAGATCAACTAGTCTCAAGTAGTTGAAGGTGATTGGTACACTTAGATTATTAATTATCTACTCACAAGCACATGCCATCTTGAATTTAATAGAGAGCAAAGAAATCATCAAGCTCAAGCCATTACATATATGATAAATAAGGGAGTGTTATACCGAAAAACTATGAAGGCATCTATCTAAGGTGTGTATTTAAAGAAGAAGTTGCATAAATTCTCAACAATTTACACCAGAATATTAGAAGTGGACATCATTTAGATAATGCTACTATAAAATATTTTGAGGATGGACTATTATTGGACTACCATTTTTGAATATTCCCACAACCATGTTAGAAATTATCACCAATGTCAAATATTTGGCAAAATATAAATGCACACAATAATGCATTTATAGCTTATAATTAACGGGCACCCCTTTGCACAATGGGGCCTGAATTTCATGGGAGTAATTAATCTTGATTATTCAAAATAGCATAAGTTTATGTTGAAAGTAACATAATAATATAATAGATGGACTAAATTAGTAGCAACAAAAAATTCTATATCCCAAGATGTAATCAAATTTCTTAAAGAAAACATCTTAACTAGATTTAGAACACTCATCTCTTTGGTATGTGACAATGGTCCAACTTTTCAATCTATTGTGATCATAGAGTGGGCCTATAATAACTAGATAACTATCAATTATTATTCTAATTACTATCCCAAATAAAATGGAGTTATAAAATCTACCAACAAAAACTTGATAGATTCCATAAAGAATTCAACAGAAGACAAACCAAAAGAATGACATCTATTGTTAAAATACCCACTATAGGCAAATTAAATAAGATAGAAAATATATCAAGGCCTCACCTTTCCTATTATTATACATACAACAACATGTTATTTCCATTACTGTCAAGCTTCCAACATATGAATTCATGTAGGAGTATATGGAGGAAGATGAAAAATTCCAGCCATGGTTACTCAACATTATCCAAAAGGAAGATGCATGAATGGAAGCCCTACACATATTTGATAAACATTAGGGTATTATAAAGAGATGTTTTGATAAAATATTAAAAATAAAAGTTGTAGATGAAATTTGAGCACAATGGATTAAACTACACAATTTAATCAATCAAATATCCAACTACTAGGTAAAGTGATAGAGCCATTAAGACCAAAATGAAAATGGATGAACACAATTCAAAACCAACGCTATGATCCTAAATCTAAGTGTTCTATACCATGATCAAATGGATTCAAAAACAAGAGGATGAGATTGACTGCCTTAGACTCAAATTGACATTATGATGCTTGATTAGAGATGTTGATAATGGATGCTTGATTCATGGACTAGCATGGATTCTTCATGAGTTTGGTAGATGGCCTTATATGGAGGAAAGGATTTGTTTAAATATATTTTGGATGGAGGGATCAATGGTGGATATCCAAACTTGGTTTTGGGTAGATCAAGGGTTGAGGATTATCCAAGGAATTTAAAATTCCTTGGAAGCCTCTAGATTTAGAGGCTTTAGAGAGGAGGGGTTAGATTCAGGAATGTTCTAGATTTGGAGAGTTTTAGAATTCTTCTTAGGGAATAATGGTGATTAGAATGAGGTTAGATAGGGATTAGGTAAGTATTTAGAACTAGGGGTGTAGGATAACCTAGGAATAGGCTAGTAAGTGGGCCATTAGGAATTTAAAATTCCTAAATAATAGGTAAATGGGATTAGATTAGGATAATGTGGATTTAGGATAAATTAATCATAAAGTGGGATAGAATAAGGTTAGTGGATGAATAAATAATAAAATGGGGATATTAGATAAATGTCTAGAAAATGGATAAATTAGATTAAGCAAAATTAGTGTCAACTAATAGAAATATTAGTGATAATAACATAAGCAAGTGATTTTAGGTACATACATTTTGCCCCTCTTTGAAAGGGCAATCTGAGTGGAGTGAATTAAAAGGATAATGGTATTTAAAATAAAAACCATGTCATGGATGAATGTTAGTAAATATGAGATTAAGGGATATGATTCCCCCTTGAGGGGACATGTGAGGAAGACTAAAATGGATGGCCACTCGAAAGAAGAAATGATGGGTAGGATGTAATAAAGAGATGAGGGGATGGGATGTGAGGTAGATGTTGAATAAGATGAATTTGACTTGAGTGATGAGCTACAAATTTATGATGATGCCCATAGCAAGGACACATGCACAAGGAGTAGAGATGACTATGTTACAGTTGTCAACACATCCCAAGGGGGAATCAACCATAACATGATCATGATCGGAGTAAAAGGCTACAAGATTTAGATGTATCCCAAGCAAGGATGCATGCAAGGGAGATCTATGTGTTGAGGATTGGATAAGATTGATGATGGGTGTATCTTAAAGCTAAATTTAATCAATATTATGTAGGTGATGATAAATAGGAATGATAGAGTCAAGTGACCAAAAGACTACATTGCATCAAATAAATGAGTCATAATGTGATGATTCACCTAAAAAAGACACATGCAAATGAGTAATAATCAATCAATGATTGATAGAATAAAAAATTGGATGTGGTGATTTTGTCGAGCCTAATCAATAGGTGTGGGCAATTGATGGAAAATATTAAAGAGATGATGATGGTGATTGATGAATAGATTGAATAATTATAGATCAAGGATTTTACTAATGAAAGACTAGAGGATGATGATGGATGAGAGAGATAGCAACTGAGCAATCTTTGGGCACTGAAAAGTGGCCAAGGGTTACTTACATAGTTTGAAAAGACCTCAGGCCAATTTAGTTCTAACTAGGAAATGATGATGATGATTAGTGATTAGAAAGTGATGATGATGAGGATGATTAGACTTGTTAGTGATTAAAGGATATAATTCAGATGATGAGATGAAGATGATAAGGATAAAATATGGAATGTTAGTTAGATGAGTCAAGAGTATTATATTAGTGATCGAATAAGGATTATTAGATGAATGAGGAGGTGTTAGTGATCAAGCCATCATAAATGTCATAAGGCTCATCATAGTTTAAACAATCCATTAAATATATCACTTGATAGTATGCCCCATGATATAAGTATGACCAAGAAGACATGATGCCAAGGTGTATGGGCAAATAGAAATCTCTTCATCATTGAGGGCACCTAAAAGCATTAGTGACCTCATAACATCCCCATTCACTACCCCAAAAGACAAAAAGAGACATTATGAAAACAAAATATAAGACAAATATACATACATACATACATATATATATATATGTATGTATGTATGTATGTATGTATGTATGTATGTGTGTGTGTGTGTGTGTATACACACACACATACATACATATATATACATATATATATGTGTGTGTGTATATACATATATATATATATATTCACATACATATATATATATACATACATACATATATATATATATATATACATATATATACATATACATATATACATACATGTGTGTGTGTATGTGTTTGTGTGTGTGTGTGTGTGAGAGAGAGAGAGAGATGAAAACAAGACAAAAAAAAATAAACAAGTGACAAACACAAGTATCTACATGCAGTGTCATTGTGTCTTGTCTAATGATGGGATGAATGGCTAGGTGATGGGTTAGATTAGGACTTGATTATGGACTGAGGATAGACATGGATTGGGATAGACTAGAAATGATGATGAGAATTGACTAGTGGTTTGGATAAAGGTATGGACTTGGATGAGAGACTAGGATTAGGATAAAGATGTGGATGAGGATGTGTATGTGAAGATGACTAAGGATTACCAAAAGATAAACCTTGCAAGAGTCCAATCTAGAGAAATATTAGGAGATAATGGGATCAAATACTTTCCATACTAGCAAAATAATGATTGGATGGATGCAAGGTATGGAGAGGCATCGATAGAGTGGTGATAGATAATATACCTTTCATAATGGAAAATAGGGATTAGATGGGTGTTAGATATGAAGAGGAAATGATAAAGAAGTGATGGGTGCCAAACTAAATTCTTTGACAAGGTTATGTATGTCAATAATACCTTTGTCAAAAAAGATGAGGATGAAGATATGGATGGGTAACCACTAGGAGTGGGTTCCAATATGGAATAGGATATGTATATTAGATGGTTATTTGGGTAGTGATAAGGACAATGGGATTAATGGGATGGGTATTATATGTGGCCAAGGACATAAGACAAGACATAATGGACTTTTTTTGGCTTTTTTAGCATTCATGATTTTTAGGGTTTGTGACATATTTCACTTTTTAGTGTTTTTTGGGATATGTATGTACATTATACCAATGGGGATACTAGAAAAGGGAATACCAAGCCTAGAAACTAGGATAAAGATGGATGGACTAATGTATGGGATGACAAAAGGATGAGGGTGATGTAAAAAAGGGGATAAGAACCAAGGATGAAGGGACTAGGGGTTTCCAATGACCACATCATGAAGGAACCAAATGTTTAGTTGCTTGAGTGTCCATTAGAGGGTATGCCAATATGGTTTGAGAATAGTTCTCAAGGCACCATTCCCTTCCTTATTAAGGTTAAGACAAAGGATGCAAGAGGAGCTAGGATGCATGACATGATGGCAGATGATGGATAGGAACAATGGATGGAGGCAATGGTCAAGGGATAAGATGGGTGATATAGACAAGGTGGATAGGGGATGGACAGATGAATGGGTTTGAAAAAGGATAGGGAATGAATGGATTTTCCCCTAAGTGTTGTGTTTTGATGTGGATAATTTATTATTATACCATGATTCCAAAAATTTGTTTTCATCATGGTACTTGCCCAAGGCACCAAAAGACTAGTTTTCACCATTACATGAATGATTTTTTTTCACTTTTATCATTTTTTTACTATTATTGGGCATCTCTATTTATTAGATATAGGGATGAGATGCAGGAATGGTAATACTTTATTGTGATATTCAACCAACACCTATTCTGGAGATACGTGATGCTAAGATCATGTTGTTTCTATTAGATGTATTGGGCCCCATGTGACCCTTGTTGATTATTGATTGTGACCCCTCCAAATATCTAGACCGGGTGTCTTCGTCACCCCTATAAGATAAAATGCTACCCAAAGAGGTGGTGTGAGGTATGGATTTGATTATATAATGATTTCTATGGATGATAGGATCAGGATAAGATGGTATTATGGAGGATTAGGACTATCAATCACATACATCATTAGAGATGTGGAACATGTTTCATTTTATTAGTGTCATATGATAAAATATTGTAAGAAATCTAAGATGCTTTGACTTTGTGATTCATCTTTGATCCATTTAGTTGAAGGATGATTGACCATATTGATAGTGTTATTGACATTATTTTGATTTACTGATTAGATTTGACTTTGACTGGCCCCTGGTGCCTAATTTTGGGATTTACCAAGGGATATTGATTTTTGACTTCATAAATGATTATTTTGACTTTGAAATTCCTCTAATGCTTCACTAGGGGAAGACATATTTGGATTAGGTTGATTATTAAAATCTTCTTGATTTTGATTGCTAGGATCACATATGACTTGATTATGATTTATGACTTTTGGAATGTGCTCTTAGACCTTTGTACTTCTGGCACACATTATATTTCTCAAGGAAGGGTCTAACAATGTATGTTCCTATTTATCCTTATGGAAGGAGGTGATTAAATGATCATTAATGAGAATAAAGGTTTATATGATGGATGAAGGTGGTGGAGATGGTATGATGATGCCAATGAGTGGTGATGGTATAACATCGTCTTTATAAGGGTTTCTAAGAGGCCCAATTTTGACATTAGATAAAATCTCCTCAAGAACAATAAAAGGATCACTATGACTAACTGGGAAACATGCATCTAAAGTATGTGTATATTCACTTTGCTAATATTCAATAGATAAAAATTATAAGAACTCATTTATGACTTCATCATTTTGATCGAGATTCAAAGATATGCCTAGTGATAGATTGGAGGTGTCTAAATTAGGAGTATCCTAAAAAAGATAGGCATTATAAATTTTTTTTGAAACATCAATGAGGGATGATGTTTATAATGAGGAATATGATTTGGATATGGGTGTTGAACAAGATCTTGATGAAGATAAGACTTTTAATGTTGAATTTGATATAGACTCTGATGCAATGTTGTCAGTAAAATATTTATTGTCTAAAAATAACCTCTCAACAAGGGGTATTTGATGTGATGGTAGAGAGGGAGATGATGGATGGATGATAGGCCCATAGAAGGAGGCATGAGAGATCAAAAGACTAGGCTTATGGGGAAGAGACTCATCTTTGATGGAGGATTTGTCAAAGATGGGGGGATCATAGAGGAGGGGTGTAGTGTCTTGACCTTAGTTTGATCAGGAATGGAATCTTCATATTCCTCTTTTTATGCACCCAGGGATGGATTTCATCTGGTTAATCCTTAATTACAATGTCACCATGGTTGATGAGGTCTTGGACATTATCTTGAAAAGGTCAACATCAATTAATGGTATGCCCCTAAGTTTGGTGATATATGTAGTATTGATTATATTTATACCAGGATGGCTTAGGCTTAGTGGGATCAAGATGTCAAATAGGTGTATAGACCATCATTTTAGTGGTAACTAGCTATTTAAAAAGGGCTTCCAAGGACATAAGAAGATGAGTATAATAACCCACTTCTCTTTATGACTTAGATGTGGAAGCATTGGATTTGTGTTCAAATGATTGTTTATGTGAAGGGGTGGGAGGAGTAGAGGTGGCTAAGATTGGATTCCCTTTGCTTGTATGGGAATGGGTAAATGGTAGTTTATGGCTAGAATATGGAGGATTGGTATAGTACTCACATGAAGGGGTTTGGGTGGGAGGTGCAATGAGTTGAAAGGGATCAACACCTTTAGGGAGTGAAACACCCATCATAATAAAATTCAAGAGGATCTCATTCCTATGGGTAGTTATCTATGAAATTAGGGTCTAACTCCATGGAGGATGAATGATAAGAGATGGATGATGAAAGTAAACTAAGGATTGGGGATGATTCCTTGAACAAAGTGGGTCCAAATGACTGAACTAGTATGATGGATGAGGATGAGATAGACTAACAGATTAAATAATATAATCATATTTTAGATTGATAGTAAAATAGGTGTTAATGACCTATCAACAATGCCTGGTGTTTAAGTTAGCAAAAATACTAAGGGTTTGATGGGTACTTAGGTTTAAACTAGAAAAAATACAATATGATAGGTGATAGTTATGAATAGGCAAGGATGATAAAGACTAGATTGATGATGATGGGTTACTATATTTAAACCAACAAAGTGATAAGATGCTAGTAGGATACTGACTAGGGTATGAGACTTGATCAAATGATGAATGATAGTGGATTAGGATGATGTGGATGATAGGAGTAGCTCAAGACCTTAGACTAATTTTCTCAAGATATGATATGAATACATGATGAAGATGATTAGGATGATGGGATAAAGATAATTATGATCATAGATGTTGATAAAATGATAAGGGATGAGATGGGGATGGTTCAGACTTGTATGTGATCCCTAAAGCTAACTAGGATGAGATAGAATGAGCATAGACTAGATGGATGAAGAAGGCAAGCTCAAGATAAATGATGAGGGACTAAGGATAAGATATGGATTTTAGGGTGAGATGTGATTTAGGATAGGTATGGGTATGACTAATGATGAGTGATATCAAGGTGTGACTAGAAGGATGGTTAAGATGATGTGGATGATAAGAAATAATATGAGAGATGTAAAAATATATACAAAAGGACAATTATGTACAAGAAGATAAAATAAGGATATACAAGATGAGGATTGGGATATATAAGTGATGGGGTGATGATCAATGGTGGATATGACTAGACTAGGATGGGTTGAAGTCAAAGTGGTGATGGGATAAAGATATACAAAGACAATGATGAAATAGGATGGGATGGTGGGGTATAATCAATGATGAGATAGGATAAGATGGGGATGACTAGATTAGGATGGGATAAAGACAAAATGGATATACTATAATAATATGGATGAGAGGATGATGATGATGAGGGGTAATTTTTTAACTAGGAGGGAGTTAAGACAAGATGGGAGTTGGGATATGCCAAAAAAGGGTATAATGGGATGATGAGAAGGAATTACAAGATGAAAGGATATACAAGATAAGATAAGGATATAAAAATGATGTGCAAATACCTAGATAGGTGTATAGGTTTGGGTGAAAGGCTGACTCAACTCACAAACAAAATAGGTCTAGCATGACACAAATAAAAAAATAAATCACAACTCTATGATTAGTAAACTTAAGGGTGTGTAACCTAATGCCCACACCATCAAATATCTTCATGGGTGAGGCTGTAGGCCAGTGACATATTATGATATCAAACTAACCCTCTCTACCCCACTTTCACTCAATGGCTAATTTAGAGTTAATATTGACTCTTATAGTGGTACACTTATTATGACCGAAGGATCTTAATCTAGGTATACACAATTTTTTTATAAGTGCATACCCTATATATGCAAAGGTACAATAGGGACCAAGTCCATGTAGGATGTTGTCTGACCACCTTGTATCTTAGAGCTTAACCACCCCTCACTCCACTAAACCCTTTATGAGGAATTATTCTGAGGTACATAATGATAGCTCCCCTGATTGTTAGACTCCACTAGAACATGGACTTTAAATTAGTGCATGGTGGTGAAATCCATAGTCACCAGCCCCCTAGAAAAGAAAAAGGGTGAAGGGTTTATATGAAATTTTTTATCCCCTTGGAATCACTGCAAAGACATAAGAGGGAGAGCATACACCAACCATAACCCTCGATATATAAAAAAGTAGATAAAAGATTAATTAATTGATTAAGATTAAGATGTGAGATATACATAAAATGAAAGATAAGAATATACAAGTTAGATAATGACAATGATATATACAAGATAAAGTGATTAAAATAATATATATAAGGTAATATGATCAAAATGATTCAAAAATTAGTGCCATAAGATAGCCTTTGATAGATATCCTACAAGCACATGATTAGTAGTTTGACTTTGGCACTCTTAAAAGAAGGTAACCTACAAGAAAATGATTAGTAGTTTTGATTAACAATCTTGAGGAGAAACCTACAAGACAAGATGTTAGATCAAAATATGTCCTATAGAAGATGGTGTTAGAAAGATAAAATAGCCTCTAGATTTATCTTTGCAAGAAATAATATGTTAGTCCAATAGGCCTTAAGAAAAACACCCCTAAAAAATCATGATTTGGCTCTATAATTCCTTTGGGGTGAACATGCCATGATGCAAGGGTCTAGGGGTGGCATCCCCCAGTAGGGTCAAGGGGTAGTGCCCCTTACGAGGTCAAGGGGTAGATCCCCTTATGGGGTTTGAGGGTAGTGCCCTTGGCATGCTCTTTATCATGATATAGGGTGGGTTAAGGGGTAGAGCCCCTGATGCCAAAGGTAATTTGGGCTTTGAAGGAGGCCCAAAATGACTCAAAATCACTAAAAATGACTCAAAAAAATGCTCTTAAAAATACCAAATTGAAGGAAAAAATTAGTGCAAAATCACAACTACACAGTGCAAAGTCACAAGTCTAATGCAAAATCATAGATTGTGAGTTGTGATTTTGCAATAGTTAGCTTAACTATGGTGGTCAACTGAAAAACCATGACTATTTAAATAAAAACATGACTTTACATGATAAAATCACTACTTATCATAAATTGATAGTTGTGGTTTTGTGATAAAGTATAAAACCTCAACAGTTTGACTATTTGACCCAGACAAATGCCTATTTAGTTTAAAGCTAGTTGATCAGATGACTAAAAATGTTTATTTAGAGATAACCATGAGAGATTAAAAACTAATTTATAGCTATAAAAAAATTATAAACATAGATGTTTATTAAAAATAGGTAAAATCTAAGACTATAAAAAGAGTATTTTTTGTTAGATTAGGTCCTTAAATATTCCCTATAAAATACCAAGATAATATACAAATAGAATAAAATTCCAAAATGGTAGAATGACAAAATCACTAATATAAATGCAAAATAACTAATACACATAAAAAGTTGTAATTCTATAAATTTCATGATTTACAATTTTGTAAAAAGAGGGAAAAGGTTAAAGACCTACATATAGTTTTGTCTTTTGATGACCTCCTTACCTTGGCCTCTTTCCTATTGACCCTGCACATACACATCCAATCCATATAAAGACCTTACAAAACAAGGTTAGCAATAAGTATCAAGATCCCCTTGAATCACACTACAAAGGCAAAAGGTTTATGGATAATGAAATGCCAAATTATGTGATGATTTAGTTCCTTGAAAAATGAAAGATGTTAGAATGAAAATTTGTAGGCTAATAGATAACTCTTAGGAATTTATCAAAATTTACAACATCATAACTCTCATTGCAATACCGTGGTTACCAGGGTAAAATCGTAACTATCAAAGTTGTGATTTTGTGGTGACTTTATGCTCACATTCGAAAACTACAAAACTATGAGTCAACATGACAAAAATGTAATTACCAAGGCCAAGTCATGACTTTGAAAGTTATGATTTTTCCTAAATATTGAAATCTATAACACCCAAAAATCATTAGTGGCTAGACAAAATCACTACTATATATGTAAAATTACAACTCTCTATGTAAAATCATGATTTGAGAGTTGTGATATTGTCAAAAGGCCAAAAACCTACATGGTTAGAGTAATGGTTAGTGTTAAAATCAAATGATTAAGATAAAATTATGACTCTCAAGGACAATATCATGACTACATGGGACAAAGTTGTAAATACTAGTGCAATATCATAGATTCCACCTGTGCATGCAAAACTTCAAAAATTTGAAATTTTTTAAAATCCAATTGACCCTTTAGGCTTAAAAAACACCACTAATAAATATAATTTTTTAAATTGGGAACAATATCCCACTATGGTCACCAAAATGTAGATGAAATTTGAGCATAATGGATTAAATTACACAATTTAATCACTCAGATATCCAACTACTAGGTAAAGTGATAGAGCCATTAGAACCAAAATTTCAATAGATGGATATAATTCAAAACATGCACTATGATCCTAAAGCTAAATGTTCTACACCATGATTAAATAGATGAGAAAAATAAGAAGTATGGAGTGATATACCTTAGACTCAAATTGACATTATGATGCTTGATTATGGATGATGAATGCTTGATTATGGACTCTTAAGATTGATGATTAGTTTGACATGGATTTGTTATGAAGTTTGGAGATGGACTTCCATGGAGGAGAGGAGTTGTTTAAATAGATTTTAGATGAAGGGATCGATGATGGATATTCAAACTTGGTTTTGGGTAGATCAAGGGTTGAAGATTATCCAAGGAATTTAAAATTCCTTGGAAGCCTCTAGATTTAGAGGCTTCTTGAGAGGATGGGTTAGAATAGGATATGTTCTATATATGGAGGGTTATATAATTATTCTTAGAGACTAATGGTGATTAGATTAGGATAATGAGGATTTAGGATAAATTAATGATGAAGTGGGATAGAATAAGGTTAGTGGATGAAGAAATAATAGAAGGGGGATTTTAGATAAATGGTTAGAAAATGGATAAATTAACATGATAAATTAGATTAAGTAGAAGTAGTGTCGACTAATATAAATATTAGTGATAATAATATAAGTGAGGGATTTTAGGTGCATACAAAAGTTTTTAGGATTTTAGACCTAATGATCTTATTAGATAAAGCACATGAAAAGAAGGGGAAACATGACAAGTTCACTTCTTTATAGATTGGGCCATATCAGATCTCTAAAATTATGTTTAATAATAATTTTCTCTTAAAATAACTTCAAGTTAATTATCTAACTTTTAAAGTTAATGGGTAGTTTTTGAAACATTATTTCATGACTTCTCCAATCGGAGACATCTCAGATTGACTTAGAGTTCTTGTTTATTGGTAAGAGTAGATTAAATTTCCTATTTTATTAAATTATATTTCTTACTTTCTTAGATTGGGTTTATCATTTTCTTAGATTAGATTTCTTTCTTTCTAATTTTAGGCTTTCTAGGTTAGTAAATAAGGTCATTTAGACCATTTGGAGACACATTTCCAAATTCCTTGAAAAGGTTGTTAATCACACCCAAGGTACTCATGAGCTTACTTTTGGTGTATGTTGATATCCAAATAAAGTTATATATCATATTTTAATATAAAATTTTATCTTAATTAAATAAATTTATCAGATTATTGGAAGTTTCTTTAATATCTTCATGCAAAATTTAGGAAAACTTCTTGTATTAAAGATATCTTGCACATTTGCATGCTTAAAAATTGTTTAAAAGATAATAAACATTGACAAAGACAAAATATGAGTGTAACATCTAATTCAAAATGAATTTCATTCCTATATACCCAATAAATGGTGGTTTGAAATCCTCCTAAAAAAATTAAAAATAAAAAGAACTCATGGAAGAAGGGTGATTCAAGTAACCTCTATCAGGGCTATAGACGTTTAGATGGTAGTAGAGTAATACGTAGAGTGTAATAAAAGGAATATTTGTTAGGTATATAGATGCCCACTAGAAGTAGAGTAATGCCTTAGTTTCCTTTATACAAAGGAATAATTTTAAAGTAACATATAAAAGAGAAATAAGTCACATAGATTTCAGCTTTTGTTTAATCATTATTAAAACTCTCATAACAAGAGGAAATGAACCCTCACAAAATCACATATGGTATGAAGATTCCAGAAGGGTTAATATGTTGCATGATTATTTTGAAGTCTCTTTTATTTCTTTAGTTTATTTATTTTATCCTTATAAAGTTTGAAGTTCTAAAATTATGGTCAAACTAGAAATTGTAGATTTTTAAATACTCTAGAGTATTTCCCCATTGAACTGTCATTTTTGTGACCAACATGCCCCATTTTGAAAAATCAAATAGGGACCAATTTTACCATAAAAATCCTATATTTGATTCCTATCAAGACATAATTTGATCTTAAATTATTTTATATCAAGCTGAACATGTTTTATTCACATTTATTTTGTGAATTTTGGCTTAGGACCAAAACGTTAATTTGACTTCAAGCTTTATTGATTAGATTATTGGAATAATAAAATTAATCAATTATTTGTCAATATTGTTATTTTTTTTGTAGAATGGATTATTATGGATATTTACTCACCCAAGTTTTGTGATCTATTTATAATATTGGGTTATGATCCTTCCGATTCAATGAAATTCTGCCAGGGGTCACAATTTTGACACATCTCAAACAGTTTGGTATCATAGGGTTATAAATTTTTGTGACTGACTGATTACAAGAGATCATGTTAAGTGTCCTCATCTCATTTGATCATAGGTTTATTTAAAATATAGGTTTATAAAGTTATATTACTAACCAACTTCATGAGATTATGCCCCAAGTTTCCTCATCTTATTTGATTGCATGTTTATTTAGAAGACAAGGTTATAAAGTTTTATGACTAATTGACTACACGAGATCATGCCAAGTGTCCTCATCTCATTAGATCATGAGTTTATTTGGAATCTAAGGTTATAAATTTATATGATTTATTAGCTAAATGAAATCATGCCAAGTGTCCTCATCTCATTCAATTATTATTTTATTTCAAAGAGAAGCTTATAAAGTTTTATGACTGAGTGACTATATGAGATCATGTCACATGTCCTCATCTCATTATGTTTCACCTTTTAGGTCAAAATTGAAATTTTATGATAACTATAAATTGATCAAGTAAATGATATCATGCCAAATTCCATAATCTCATTTTATTGATGGAGTTAGAGAAAATATGGCCAACCCATAGACCAGGTGATTGCATAAGATCGCACCACCTATCAACAACTCACTATATAATGTTGAACATAGAAAAATTATGATACAATCAATCAATTCAATGATAAAATGTCACATGACCTCCCCTGTATATTTAAATGCCATATATCATAACCTAATTGGTCCATGTGTCTATTTTTGTAGATTAGCTTCCACTTCACATTACACATGTCATCATATTGTTGCCCCATCTATTAACAGGCCCAAGAGACATAGAAACAATCAAAGATCAAATAAACAAGTGAGAATACACCACATGATCATAGAGACATATGTATTGAAGTTAAGATGCCTTAAAGTAGTAAAAGAGTGACAAGTGTCAAAGAGGTAATGAATAAAGGATGAATAAATGATTTAAAATGGCAATAAAGCACCATATCTTATGAGAACCCATGAAACCTGATGTCATCAAAATAAAATTAAAATTTTATGGATGGGTGACAATGACCATTATTATAAAAATTATTCGAATGAATGGAAAATTCAAGCAATGAATTCACAAGGCAATCAAATCAACTACATTAAATGTCCTTAGGTCAAATCAAATTACATTTTCCAAACTAGGAGCTCTAAATTATTTCCTAGAGCTTTGTAGTGAATTAAAAAGCTATAAATAATTAAAATAATAATATACGGATTGATTTGTTCAAACATGGAGGCATAAAACTAGGAACCAAAAACCTTGATGTTATACTTTTGAACCAAGTAAGAATTTAAGGATACAAAGTTTGACAAAACTACTTTACTTGGGGAGTTAAAACATTACACAATAATTTGCATGGAGATATGAGTTATCCACCCTTAAAAATATGATTATAACTTATCCCTAGACCAAAGGGAGTATTTTGATGACCTATTAGAAATTAAGTAGGTCAAATTCCATAAGATGGTGGTAAAACTAGATGTATTTTCTTGTGTTGACCTAGTTTTTAATTTGTTTATCGTAGGTGCCTGTACCAATGACATCTTTCATAAAAATAATAGTGCCTAGCCTATAACCTATATATTAGGTTTAGTTTTTGATAATTTCTATAGATTTTTCCCACAAACCTCATCATATCACCAAGTAGTAGTTAACAAAAGGTTCCAAAATAATATTATTAGAAGCACCCTACTAGATGGGCCATGAACACGAATAGATTTATCATGAAGAAGAAAATCCCAATTAACCAGTATAGGTTAAGTGTTAGGATTACCATGGCACTATTAGAAATATTACATGGGTTCTCATAAATAACTCATGTGGATGAGGTCTAGGTCCATTTTTGTCTATAATCCTATAAGGTAAAAGCATTTTTATATTGGGATAAATTATAAGTTTTAATTTGAAAGCACAGAGGCAACACATGCATGACCAACCTAATGGCCATTTTTACATGTTTTTTTACCTAGTAGATGTTATTTGTGGTACTATGTACCTGACCAATGTTAATTTATCATATCACAAAGGGTAAAATATAATATGTGATGATTTATATCATCTCCATATTCATAAATATAGGGACTACATGCATACAATTGTAGACAACTTCTACTTAATTGTCTACAAATCCATCAATGGATAGCTTATGCATGCAATGTTGGACCAAATCAAAATATCACTTAGGAAAATGGGGGATTACTATTTCTATCATGATCACACTATTATAAAGGTTGAGGTCACCTTGCTAGCCCCTTTATTGCTACCAAGGTTTGTACTAGATAAATTAGCCAAACAAGAGATAGCTTATCGGATGTTTAACAATATGGATGAAAACTTGAACAAATAAAGGTTATCTAAATACCATAAAATAATTATCAGTATTGGGAGAGAATAGTTTTAGAATTGGGACTAGCTAGCCAAAACTTCAAAGCACTGAGTCTCATTCAATTTTAGATTAGCTAACTACAGATGGTCGTACCCTAGGAAGGTCATAAGATAGATGATATAGAAGTTCTCTAAGAAATTCAAGTAGGACTATGGTCACCATGAATACTAACATGACTCAATATTCCTTAATGTTAAGGATGATTTATAAGTCTACATGAAAATGACAAAGTACAAGGATGACATGAGAATTGCCTAGGTGATATAATATGACCCAAATATATCAAGAGATCATGTTGTTAGAATTGAGAAAGAATAAAATGACCCTAAACAAGTTGGATAAGCAATATAAGAGATAGAGGAAGAGACTAATTAAAAATTGAGGGAAAAAATCCTCAATAATGTCCCAAGCCCATATGTAGTAAAACAACCACTTATTGAAATAGGGATCCCTTCTAAGGCAATAGTTGTTTTCGCTCCACTTACTAAAATAGTTTTTCCATTCTAAGTGATAATAACAAGCCATTCTTATTCTCCTATATATTTATATATGATTGCATCTCCTCCAATTGAAACTTACCTGAGAAGGTCTCTCTTCCTTTCTTGCAAGATTTAGTAGATACAAAAATAGAGGAAATAGAAGAATCTCTAGATGAGCAATAAGAAGAGAAAAGTATAGAGATTAGTTATGGTGAATATCCATGGTAAATCACATCATTTAATTTTTATTAGTAGGTACCATTGTAGAGTGATTTTGTGGCTGCAATTTATACTTCCCATAGCACTCAGAACATAGAGCATGAACAAGGTGAAGAAACATAGCAATGAATTCATACAACCAATACTACAGTGGGTTATTAAACTATATTAGTTGTCTCACATGTGGTCACTCTGATAGCTCCTTAATAAGGGTTGACTCAAGTTGCCATTTATCTTGCTTCTAAAATAATTCCACCAATTTACACAAGTACCCTAGACTAATTTAATTCATTTGGTATGATAAATATTACAAGTGTTGATTCTTTATTTGCAAATGTTACTTTTACTAGGTCTATGTCTATTGTGTATAATTCTATTGAACATTATTTAAAGAGAGTAACTCGGGATGAAATTACATAGCCAAATCTCCCTCTACCTAACTTAGGTACTATGATGGCTAGTCCACATTTTTAAGGTGTAGTATCATAGACCATTTTTACCACACAACCCCTGGAGACTAATCTCCTCACCCAATTGGGTGTTTCCCAAGGATACTTTGAGTGGCCTATATTAAAAAAACTTGGAGGTCACTAGGTAAATCAATTTTGTAATGGTGGTGAATTTGGTTGGATTGTGTATAATAGAGTAGGTGAATTATAAGGATTGACTACATGATTAAATCACCTAAATATAGGATGAAGTCACCCGACTGTATGATATTGGGCTACTAAATGACTTCTTCCTACAAGGTTGTAGTTGGGTGATATCATCCTACAGCTGGGTGATAATTATGTTAGTAGATTATAACACAATTGTTGTTTAGCCACCTTGTTATTTTCTAATAGTGAGGTGGCCAGATGATAACTATGTTGTTATCTGCCAGCATAGATATCATTTGATTATAGGATTTTATCACCTAACTATAGGATGCAGTCACCTAAATACATAATCCAATAATTTATCTACATGTTACAAATAGCTACCTGATATATCTAGTGTGGTTGTCATCAATTAGATGGGCTATCAAACACCAATGAGTTGATTGACCGATAGCTATGTTATCCTCTGCCAACATAACCATCAAATACCACTGCACCTACTAGCTCACTAATGATATATATCAAGTCAAGGACTCAAACTACCTATAAATATAATTAGGCCACTTCATTTTATATACTTAAACCTTGAATTTTACACTATGAACTCCTAGATCCTTGATTCAAAGCAAATCAAATCACCTCCTAGACACCACCTATTCCACAATGGCTTACCTAATCTCATCCATGTCTAAAATACTATACAAAAACCTCATGTGCATGCAAATATGGTGTCTAATAGGAAAAAAATATGCATACACAAACTGGGTCAAAAAGTGTGGTTTGAAGGGGCTTGTCAAGATGCTTGAGTATGACATAAACACCACTTTACTTGCTTTTTTGCTTAGGAGCTATGACTATGCTAAGTGCATGTTCATAATGAAGGTAAAATCATGGGTTTTACAATTTGTGTTAACTCAAAAGACATCCAATGCTTAACAGGCCCCCCCCTCATAATTGTTAACCCTATAACCACCCATGCATCTCTAACATATCAGTACAAGAAGTATCTAGAGTCTCTCTTTGACCTGTCGATAAAGGGTTTGTACTAGTTCATTGAATTGATTTTTTCCATTTATAGATTATTTTAAAATTTATATGTTTACTAAAACTTGTTAATAGTAAACCATTTACAATCATTAATTAAAAGTTCAATTCTCTCTCAACTAGTATATTTACTTTTCATATAGAAGGGCAAAATCATAAATCCAATAGGGGCCTCCCTATATAATATTTTAGAAATCCTTTTCTTCTAGCCATGATAGAATTCTCTTAAGCTAGAATTGTACTATAGGGAAGAGCAATGGACATACCGATCTGGGCTATGGTGTACATCTTAATTAATTTAAGTGGCCAAAAATTTTATTGGTGTTTGTATTTGTTTAAAAAAATTATTAATGATTTAAATTTTGCTCTTACCATTGATAATTGTACTTTTACATGTACCAATTATATTATTGATTTATACAATGAGGCATTTCATGAATTACAAATGGAGAGCATGAATATTCCAACCTCTCTTTAATAAAAAACGTAGCTCACCTCTCTTTCAGTTGTAAAACAAGAGGTAATTATGTCATTTATTTTATGTTCTATATTTGATTATTGAAAATTTATTTAATGTTCACATTTGATTGAAGTATTTTTTTCCTCATTAAAAAGAATTCTACAACTTGTTTGAATAATAAAAGCAATGGTAAGAGGTCGATAACCCCTCAAGGCCTTCAAATAATCAAATATGGATGTTGAATCATCTCCTTTTCCATTGACCAGATAGAAAAGAATGTGGGGTTCTATTATGCCTCCAGGCCTTCCACCCCATCCAATTAAACTAACACAAATATAGACCTTATCACATGTTGTTGGTAATACCATGATATTTTTTTTGTATTATTTATAATTTAATTATACATTGTAGATGTTGTGTTTGATTAGATACATGTTATTTTTGCATCATCATTTGAATATTCCCCCTAATCTTCCCAAATTCCTCCTCCAAATATTCAATTGCAAAAGATATCTTTAGGGCATCCTCAACAACTAGGTATGCACCCATAATTATATTTTTTTGTAATATAATTATGAAATATTAAATTTATTCTCATTTGCTAGTTATCTAATCTATTTTTCAATTTGCAGAGAACCCTTATTGAAGGCAAAAATTTACACCACCATCACTAGCCCAAAAAAAAATTATGAAGGGAAAATATTTGTCATATCTGGTGCCAAGTAGTGGAACTATCCATTGACAATGTCAAAGTTTCCAAACCTTTCTCTTGGTAGTATGCCCAACTCAGGGACCACTATTTTACAACATATAGATCTTGATGATGAGTTTTTGGGGATGGAGAGTGGGGATCAATATAATTTTTTAATCTCCATGATATTATTTAGGCATCACAACCAAAGGGGACAAAGGCTAATTCCCAGCGACTGCCAACATCTAGCTCTCTAGGGTCTAGCTCATCCTCTCCCCAACCTGATCCTGAGATTCCTAAGATCGATGATGAATTTACAAATTTTCCATTAGATAATTTATTGGTGGATAATATAGCCACCTATGTAAAATAAATTATTCTTGTCAAATTTGAGTGTTTAAATATATGAGAGTTAAAGGATAAAGTTTTGATACGAGAAATAAATGCCTAATTTCACAATCACTCCCAATGTAACCTAATATACAAATTGGTTGAAAATCAAACAGAAAAAAATGATTTTTTATTAAATCAAGTTTTTTTCTAGAGAAGTGAATGTTAGTAATGATCACGATGATAAAGCTTTAGATATAATGTTGAATAGGATTGAGAATTTCAATGCAGAGGCCCATGTGTAATACTAAAAATGGGGAAAAGGCAAAATCCTTGTGGTTATTGCTAATGAAAAAAAGGGGAAAGCTATAGTAAGTTATATTCATACTAAGTTGTTTTTGATTTCCATTTAATTCTTTTAAGTTTCTATTTAATTAATATTTATCATTTTATTGCAGTTGAAATATGATTATTTAAAGAATCAAGTGAAGGTACTCAAAGTGCACCTCCAAAAAACATGAAAAAGTTTAAGTGCGGCTATTTCCTTGAAATAAAAACTTGTTTTTTTGAATAAAAAAAATAATACATTCAATAAAATCATCAAGGATCATGGATTAGATCTAATTTTTTTTGTTCAAGCAGAAAGTTGGTGCGGATCCCTCATTACTTTCTATAGGAGATGTAGCAAAGGATGAAAAGGCAAATCTTGAAAACATTCATGCTACAACTAATGATCTTCTCCAATTAAGAATCCTAAAATATGATACAATCCATAGAGAATAAGTTCCTTCTATAATAGTAAAATATACAAACACTTCACACAAAACTGAGAAATAATGAATCAATGTCAGTTGTAATATTCTAAGATAATTAGTTTCAAACTCAATATATAATGTATTTATGACTTTTAGAAGATGCATTGGATTTTTAATTTTTAGATGGATTGTAGTTGATGATGTGTTAGATATTATCTTGAAATTAATGTCTTTTTTTAATTAATTTGGGTACATTGTATGTATTATCTATGTTTTTAAAATGAGTGTTAATTTTCAATTTGATTTGCAGTAAAAATATTTTTATGGCTGCGTTTTTGAGAAAATTAATTAATTTGATTGAAATGAAAATGGATAATTGTTAAATTTATTAAGGGATTATAAGTCCATCTACCTTTCCTATAATTTCACCCATGTCATATATACTATTGGTAAAAAAATCAATTAAGCCATTCATAAACAACATAATTCAGCATATGAAGTACTATTCAATACAAGACTACTTTATAGGTAATTGATTTATGAATTAAAAACAGAAAATTTTGTTTAGTAAACAACATAAATTTATCACAAATGAATTTAATTCAAGTATATTTTAAATACATATAAACTAAAAATCAAGTAGTTGGAACAACCCTTTTATAACTATGCTTCATCATTGAAATTTGTATGTACTATCTTAGTGGCTTTTTCAATATCTTATTTGGTTGTTTTATTAGTGAATCCTCTTATTTAAATAAGATAACTCCAATTTGAAATTTATCTTTCATATGGAAACTCATCCACTACATAACCTGAAACATACAACCTTAAACATGTATCAATATTTTTATCCAATCTATTTCAAAGTTTGGATTTGATAAAAGATAGTGCACTAAATACCCTTTCATCTTCCACCGACCCCAAAATTATTATTTGGCACAACTCATATAACTAAAAATATTCACTAATTATTTCTTGTAGAACACTGATAAGACAAATTTTCTTCCATAACCTTTTAATAGCACCTATTTTTATTGGTTCATTTAAGGACTATATTGTTCAACCATTATAATTCTAAAATCCATTTTTGCAATAAATCCTTTTAAAAAATACCCTCAACTTCAACTCCATTTATTTATAAAGATTTATTGAAATGATTAATGAGAATACCCATGTATTTGATACATAAATTACTTATTATTTATTCATCCTGTAGATTATTCCAAAATATAGGATTCACTGCTCCCATGGTTTCAATCAACTCATCCCTTTGGAATCGATCTTAAAGTTTATAAAATAAGATTTTTGAAATGGTACTCAATTTCATTCATGTCTCATTATGACATTATCATATAGAACCCATGATATAGGTACTTCTTCAATTTATGCTTTAACCACATGAGTTCATCTTTAAGAAGTTGATAGTGGTATCTCCTTTCCATTAACGACAATACAAAGATGATCATTAATATTGAATTTTAAATAGTTTTTAGGGTTCTTAATATCTATAAAAATTTGCTAACTATCAAATATTAGTCCCTTAAAACTTTCCTTTAAGTATTATAATATATCAAGAGATTGACAAACACATTTCCTCAACCATACAAAGTCAACACTATATATGGATCTCTCTTGGCATGTTTCGTCAAACAATGCACTTATTTCAACATGGGTAGAATAACACACAATGTTAGTAAGGTTTTAAAATCTATCAAATGGTACAATAAATATTTTTGCCTTGTCAACATCCATCCTATATTTAAACATAAAGCTTGTCAATGACTAATATTTTTCAAATCTTCTACATGCAAGCTCATAAATGGAAATCCATCTATATCAACATATTTTAATAGTTTTTTACCATCAGTCCCTCCAATTTCAAAATTTTGAAACTCTAAAAATTATTTTTAACTATTTGACATGTATGCATGTAATTCATGGATAAGGTCCTCTACTTTTGTGGAATTTTGAAATGTGTTAACAATTTTGTAAGCAAGATTCATTCTATGTGTTTTATAGTGGATTGGATTCCTATATAGGGAAACTATTATTTGTAGGAAAACACACAGACTAATTTATTCCCCTGCATTACTGATGTCCCATCAACATCAACACATAATAACTTGGTACCTATATCATAATAATTCATCCCAAAAATATATACCAAAGTAGAAATAACCAATTGAGAAAGGTTCTCAACATTGTAATTTTCCTTCATATTACTTAGAGATAATAGGTGAGATTTCATTGAATGATTCTCAAATGTATAAACATGCATGAAAACCCATGATGTGTTGTCAATTGATGTTACCTCATCAATGGATAATGAGATAAACCATGATGTTTTTACTTTTTCTTTCAAATCCTCCTTTTCAATAATCACAAAGCATTTTGCCATCTCCCAAGCACTGCTATCTAAAAATGGTGATTGCATAATTTTATGCAATCTAATATTCTAAAATAAAATATAATATGAAAAATTAGAGATTGGTTTGCCTCTTTTCAAAATGTGATATAAAGTGGAAAACTATGTATTTTTGCCAAGTAGATTAGACTGAGTAACTCTTCTAAATTGAACTATAATTATTCCTCCTTTATCATTTAGGTTTTGCTAATGTCTCTAATGAATTTCATACTCTATTGTGTAATGTTGATGTATTCATTCTTTTGCATTTTTAAATCTCACTGTTCTTTGGATTTGTCTATCTTTATCTTTTATCGACTCATATATTTTGCCACAATGTCTCAATTGTGTCCAACTTGAGTTGCATTTTATGGTCCTTTCCAAGTTTCAATTGCATATTATATAATTTCATCCTTTTGGTGTTTTTTTACTATTTCCCTATCATATAGGTTTAATGAATGGGTATTTATCTATCTAATCAAAATTAAATGAACTTCCAATTATCCGTGTACTTCTCTTCTTTTGCACATATTTTTTTTATGCTTTTTGAATTGAAGATTGTGTTGGTTGAGTATAAATATCATCTAGTGGTGTTGGGTACTCATCATCTACACCCATGATGATGTCCTCTAATGTAATTTTAATTTAATTTAGTGATGACATTTTATACCTAGGGACATCTTCCAATGGAGGCATAACTTTAAAAGGGTTATCAATGGGTTATGCTTGTAAAATGGGTATAGATCTTGTAGTTATTATTAAAAATTTATCCTTAATATAAAATTGTAAATAATTATAAATACAATAAATAATATAATATTTATTACCTCTATTTAGAATTTGATATCCAAGGGCATCTTCCAGTGGAGGCATATCTTTGATATTATTATCATTGGGTTATGCATGCAAAATGGTTGTAGACTAATTATTAATAAACATTGTAATAAAAATTCAAATAAATAATAAAATAGTAAATGAAATAATATTTATTACATATATCTAGAATTTCATACCCAATTAAGTCTTCCCATGTAGGCATATCATTAGATTCTGCCCTGGTATCTATGTTTAGCATTTCATACCCAAGTACATCTTTGAGTGGAGGCATATCTTAGATATTATTTTCTATGGGTTATGTAAGTAAAATGGTTGTATATATTAATTATTATTGAAGCCTAATAGGATTAAATAAATAATAACAATATATAATTTAATATTTATACATGTGTTTGCCCTCTAGGTGAAATAAGATAATAGGTTGTCATATTTATTAAATTTCCCTAATGTCTTACCACTCCTAGTATAAGACATTAAATCATCTCTTTAGATAAATAAGGGATAGTTATAGTTGCCTAAAAATTGGGTGTAGCCACTTAACAGCTATAGCCTAAAGTCTACTACTCGATAATTGGTTACTTCCACCCTATAGTTGAATTGAGTTACCTAACAACTGGGTGAAACTATTTGACAATTGTAGCCTAAAAATACCACCTGAAAACTAGTTGACACCACCTCATAGCTTATTGGTGTTACCTAATAGCTGAATGTATTTACATGATAGCTAGATGCAGTCACATGATAGTTATACCCTAAAGACTATCATCTAACATTGGGTAACTAGTTGTTACCACCCATGAACTTATTGTTGTCACCTGGTAGTTGGATATAGTCACACGTTAGATTGATGTAGTCACATGAAAATTGATTGTAGTCATTCAGTGCCTAGTTTTCATCATTCACCTACTAATTTTAGTCACCTAACAATTAGTTTAGGTTATGGTTACCCGAAAACTACTTGTTATCACCCAACACCTTCTTCCCATCATCTGGGACTTGGCACTATGTTTCAGGGTAGAAAGTTCAATATATAATATATAGTGGTGAATGCTCCTAGATTGGATTTTTTGGTGTTCATGACATACATATATTATTAGAAATATTATCATTGATGTCAAAGGTCTAGCATTAGTGATAAAGGCCCCATTGCATTTAATGGTGTTTTTAATATTCATATATTGGCTAATATGTGTTAATATTTATTTAATATTAATGAATATATTTTTGGTTGTATGTAAGTCAAAATAAGGCCCATGGAGAAGTCATAGAGTCACGGGGTAAAGACAAAAGAGGAATGGGATGCATTTTCTCATGAAGAGTCATCTTGAGGAATTCCAAGAGTCACCATGTGAAGACCAAAAAAGGGTATGGCACATTTTTCTATGAAGGGACACTTTGAGGGAAAAAAAAGTCACCAAGATAAAGAAAAAAGAGGAAATGATGCATTTTATTATAAAGGGTCACCATGTGACTTTTCAAATGCAAGGATACAAAGGGTCATGCAAGTTTTTCACCATTTTTCATGAGGATTGAAGGGTCACAAAGGGTGAATGCCAAAGGTATTTTGGAAAGATATAAATAAAGGCTTGAGAAGCCATTTATAATATGAAAGAGAGTGCATAGTTTTTTAATTATTTTATATAAGAAAAGAGGAGAGAAAAGTAGGAGATATTGTAGAGTTCTATCATTTGTTGAGTAATCAACATTGAGAGATAGTTGTGTTTTATACACAAGAGGACAAATCTTTATAAGGGGTTGGTGCTCACAAATAGTTATTGTGTTAGTTCTTGGCAAAGGGGTTGGTGCTCTTGTAAGTTGGTGCTTGTAAACTTTGTAACTTGAGTTGGTACTCATTCATATACTTGAGATTATTCTCTATGGTTTTTTTTATTTTGGATTTCCATGTAAAAATCTACTCTCTCTCTCTCTCTCTCTCTCTCTCTCTCTCTCTCTCTCTCTCTCTCTCTCTCTCTCTCTCTCTCTCTCTCTCTCTTGTGGTGCATGTTATTATTTCAATTTTATTACATATCTTGAATGTGTGATTAAGTGATTAAAAAAAAGAAATCAGATTAAGTAAAAGATATATAATATACTGATTCATGCCCCCTCTTAGTATATTTCATGCCTAATAATTAGTATCAGAGTAGGTTCCTTTTTTTTTTTAAATTGTAGCTTGAAGGTAGATTGGGGAAAACACGATGGCTAGATCACATGAAGGTTTTTCTATAAATAAGGCACATTTATTTTATGGAAAAAATTATGCTTTTTGGATCATAAGGATGAGGACTTATTTACTGGCCCTTGGATATGACATTTGGCAAGTAGTGGTGGAGGACTATGAAGAGCCACAAACACTTGTAACTACTCTGATGGAAAAGAAGGCAAATGAAAATAATTATAAAGCTTTAAATTCTATTTTATGTGGTTTATGTGAATCATAATTTGTTAAAGTTATGAAATGTAAATCTTCTCATGAAACTTGGGTAAAACTTGAGAATATTTAAAAGGTGATGGAAAGGTTCAGCAAGCTAAGTTTCAGGCTTTTAGAAGATAGTTTGAGAGTTTGAAGATGGAAGAGGAAAAAAATATAGCAAGTTATCTTTTGTGGGTTAATCAAATAATTAATCTGATTCAAGGTCTTGGAAAAAATTTAGAAGAATCAATTGTGGTACAAAAAATTTTGAGGTCTCTGCCATTGAGATATTATGCAAAAGTTTTGGCAATTTAAGAGATGAAGAATCTAGCTAAGCTAAAGATGGATAAGCTACATGGTATTCTTACAGAATATGAGATATGGACTAAACAAGAGAAACCCTCAAAGAGATAAGCTGCTTTCAAGACATCAAAGAAAGAGAAGGCTAAGATTCAAGAATCAAGTGACAGTTCTAGCGATGATAAAGATGACAACAAATCTCTATTCATTCACAAGCTAAAAAAGGGCATAAATAAATATCAAGGAAAATTACCTTTTAAATGTTTTAATTGTGGAAAGATTGGATATTTTGTAGCTAAGTACCTAGATAAGGGTAATGGTGACAATGAAGAAGGAAAGTCTACATACAAGAAGAATTTTAAAGGAAAATTCAAGAAGGGATTCAAGAAGAAGAGTTTGTATTCGAAAGATCCTAGCTTAGTTGGAGATAGTGGAGTCAGTGATTCAGAAGAAGAAGAGATTTTATTCATGGCCATACATGAAGATGCCTCTACAAGAAAAATTAATGATGATCAAGAAGAATAACAAGATGAAGCCAAAGTGAATCTAGAAGGAGAACTCGTTTGTGCCTTAGAAGAGTTAAAATCTCTTGAGAAGAATAATCAAATATTAAAGATCCAAATCAAGAAATATGAAAAGGATTCAAAGGAAATAATTGAATATCTTTAAGTACACTTTGAAGAAGCCAAGAATAATGAAAAATATCTAATGGCATATTTTCAAAAAATAAGTGAAGAATGTAAAAAGTATGTTATTGAAATTGCTTCTTTAAAAGTAGATCTTGAGAAAACAAATAAAGCAATCAATGATAGAGCAGCCAATGATTCAAATTTTAAGAATATCACTAATATATTAAATAAGATATTAGAAAGTCAAAGATCAATGTAAGATAAGATAGGTATCAGATTTAAAAAATAGAAAGGGGAGGCCACTACTTTCACAGACAAGATTAACACCAAAAAGAAAAGATCTATGTTGAAGCTCTTACAAAAGAGGAAATTAAAAAAAAAAAGTTAAGAATATATAGGACATCTCAAATAAATAAGGCTAAAAGGAACAGAGCTAAAAAAGGCAATCAGATCAGAGATACACAAATAGGTCCTATTTTATGGTTACTATTTTTATTGTAATGGATATGGTCATAAGAAAATAAAATGTTGAAAAAGGGCTAACAATTTTAGAAATAAGAAGGAAACTCATGCAGAGTCAAGCAAAAGCCACAACTCTTTTGATCCTCTATCAAGCTTTAATGAAGAGGCCATAATATGTTACAAGTGTAACAACTTCAGACACATAGCCTGGTACCATAGAAGTGTGTTTGAGTTAGTCAAGAAGGACTAGAGTTTCAAGGCTCCATTTATTAAGAAGATATTTTAGATAGGTTCATGGCAAAGGAAACAACTTAAAAAATTATGTTGGTATAAATAGATTTACATGAAATAAATGAAGAAAATCCATGGTTCATTGATAGTGGATGTTTAAGGCACATGAAAAGAGACAAGATCAAGTTCATAACCTTGAAGAAGATCAATGTGGCACAGTGAAATTTGAAGATAATAATACTGCCAAAATTGTCAAAAAAGGTACACTAAGTTTGGATAATGGTAGAACTAAAACTAAAAAAAAAATTTATGTAGAAGGTCTTAAGCATAATCTTTTAAGTGTAAGTCAAATGTGTGATTAGGGGTACACACTAAAAAATATACAAAAGGTTATGAAATTAGGAGAAAAGATTCAGATGTGTTGGTTGTAGATGCTCAGAGAATAGGTAATAATTTATTTATGTTATCAGACATCAAAGGTCAAAGATGTTGTTTGAGTCAGATTGAAGAAAGTTGGTTATGGCATAGGAGAATGGGACACAAATTTTGACAATCTTATCAACATCAGCAAAAATCAAGCAATCAAAAATCTTTCAAATATTACAAAGCCATCCAACACACTTTGTGAACCTTGTCAGCATGGAAAGAAGGTCAGAAGGTGGTTTAAAACAAAAGAGTACTCGACCACTCAAATGTTAGAGCTTGTTCACACTAATTTGTGTGGACCTATGAGAACTCAAAGTACTCAAGGTGAAAAATATTTTATGTTACTTATTGATGATTTTTCATGTATGACTTGGGTAATGTTTTTATAAAAGAAATTAGAAGCTTTCAGATATTTAAAATCATTAGTTGAAAATGAAACTGGTTTAAAGATTAAGTGTCTAAGATCATATCAAGGAAGAGAATTCATGTCAGATTAGTTTATTGAGTTTTGTGAAGACCATGGAATAAAGATACATTATTTAGCAGCTAAAAATCCACAATAAAATGGAGTAGTTAAACAGAACAAAATAGTTTAGGGGATGGTGAGGATAATGCTAAATGAATCCAAGATACCAGATAAATATTAGAGAGAGCAGTAGCTACAATAGTGCATATTCAGAATAGAGCATTATTGAGAGTTAACAGTGACAAGACTCCTTATGATCTATGGAAAGACAAACCAATAATAGTTGATTATTTTAGAACTTTTGATAGTAGATGCTTCATAAAGAGAATCGATGAAAAACTTGGTGAGTTTGAATCTAGAGTAGATGAAGATATATTTCTTAGTTATTCTTACAAAATTAAATATTATAAATGTTATAAGAAAAGAACCAAGAAAATAGTTTAAAGTGCAAGCGTCAGAAGAGAAAAAGATGGAACACAAAGAATCAGTGATCCAGTAGACATTCTTAAAATCATAGAAGAGGAAGATTTTGAAGTATTAGATGAAGAAGAGAAGAAGGAGAAAAAGGACACCAAAACTCCATCCAAATATGTCAAGATAAATCATAATGAAAGTGACATCATTAAGGAAATAAATAAAGGAGTTTGTACAAAAATAATGATGGTAAGTGAATCTAAGCAAGTTAATTTCTCTTTATTATCCAAAATTTAGCCTAGAACTTTTTTAGAAGCTAGACATGATAAGCATTGGGTTAAGGCAATGGATGAAGAATTAAATTAGATAGAAAAGAATGATACTTGGGAATTAGTTCCTAGACCAAAAGATCAAAATGTGATAAGAATAAAATGGGTTTATAGAAATAAGTTGAATGAAAATGGAGAAATCACTAAAAATAAAGCAAGATTAGTATGTAAAGGTTATGCTCAGATTGAGAGAATATATTTTTAATAAATTTTTTCACCAATGGCAAGGCTAGAGGATATTATAATGTTTCTTTCATATGCAATGTTTAAAAATTTCAAAGTGTTTTAGATTAATATCAAATCTACCTTCCTAAATGGGAATCTGGAAGAAGAGGTCTACATTGAGCTGCCTAAGGGATTTATTCTCTCAAATATTAGTAGCCATGTATGAAAATTGAAGAAAGCACTATATGAATTGAAACAAGCTTCCAGAGCTTGGTATGCAAAACTTGATAAGTACCTGCAAGATCAAGGTTTCAAGAGAGGATTTGATAATAGTAATCTCTACATCAAAATAGAAGGTGACCATCAATTGATTATTGTTGTATATGTTGATGACATCATTTTTAGAGGAAACATTGAAAAGATGACAAAAGAATTTTTTGATAATATGCAAAAATAATTTGAGATGTCCATGCTTGAAGAATTGTCATTTTTCTTAAGGTTGCAAATATTTCAGTCAGATAAAGGAATTTTTATATCTCAAAGTAAATATGCCAAGGAAATGTTGAAGCAATTTGGTTTTAAGGATTGTGGACTAGTTAGCACACCAATGAGTAAAAGAAATAAGGTGAGCAAGGATGAAGATTCACTTATTACAGATCAATATTTATATAGATCCATGATTGGTAGTCTTTTATATTTAACAGCATCGAGGCTAGACATCATGCATGTAGTAGGTATGGTTGCAAGATATCAGTCAACTCCAAAAGATAGTCATGTTCAATTGGTGAAGAGAATATTCAGATATATATCAAGGGAACATTAGATTATGGATTATGGTATCCCATAGGTAAAGATTTCACTTTTTTTACTTATACAAATTCAGATTGGGTAAGTTGCTTAGATGACAGAAAGAGTACAAGTGGAAGAGCTTTCTTCCTCGGTGATAGCTTATTATCATGGCTAAGTAAGAAGCAGAATTTAGTATCACTTTCTATAGCTGAAGCAAAATATATTGTAGCAGTATTATGTTGTACTCAAGTGCTTTGGATGAAGCAAACTTTGGAAGATATTAAGGTAAAATATGATGAACTTATTTCTATTTTTTGTGAAAACACAAGTGTTATTAATATTTTAAATAATTCAATGATGCATTCAAGAATAAAACATATTCCCATTAGATATCACTTCTTAAGAGATAAGGCTATAGATCAATAGGTTAAGATGGAATATATCAATACTATAGAGTAGATTATAGATATTTTCACAAAGGCACTACCAAAAGACACATTTGAGTATCTATGAGAGAAGTTGGGAGTAATTTCTTTTACTTCTTGCCATTGAGGATTAACATTAGTTGAAGGGGAGCTAAGTGTTAGCTCCAAGATAGGCCCTTTTCCATTGATGTCAAAAGGGGAGAAGAACAAAAATAGGTACAAGTACAGGTATAGGTTCAGAATAGGTACAAGTTGTTAAAGTAAGGAGGAGTTATTGTATGTTTTTTCAAATGGCAGTATGTGTAGGTTTCAGGATTTGGCAGTTTTAGTTTGAGGTTACCATCAATGACAAAGGGGGAGATTTTTATAAATATTGTCATTGATGTCAAAGGTCTAGCATTCGTGATAAAGGATCCATTGTATTTAATGGTGTTTTTAATATTCATATCTTGGCTAATGTGTGTTAATATTTATTTAATAATAATGAATATATTTTTGGTTGCATATAAGTCAAAAGAGGGCCCATGGAGAAGTCAAAGAGTCACGGGGTAAAGACAAAAGAGGAATAGGACACATTTTATCATGAAGAGTCATCTTGAATAATTCCAAGAGTCACCATGTAAAGACAAAAAAAGGGTATGGTGCATTTTTCCATGAAGGGACACTTTGAGGAATACGGAAAGTCACCAAGATAAAGACAAAAGAGGAAAGGATGCATTGGATTATGAAGGGTCACCATGTGACTTTTCAAATGCAAGGATACAAAGTGTCACGCAAGTTTAGTACCATTTTCCATGAGGATTGAAGGGTCACAAAGGGTGAATGCCAAAGGTCTTTTGGAAATCTATAAATAAACGCTTGAGAAGCCATTTGTAATATGAAAGAGAGTGCATGGTTCTGTAATTATTTTATATAAGAAAAGAGGAGATAAAAATAAGAGATATTGTAGATTTATATCATTTGTTGAGTAAGTAACATTGAGAGATAATTGTGTCTTATACATAAGAGGGGTTAGTGCTCCTATGGTTTGGTGCTCATAAATTTTTGCAAGGGGTTGGTACTCTTAGGGGTTGGTGCTCACAAATAGTTGTTGCGTTGGTGCTCAGCAAAGGGGTTGATGTTCCTGCAAGTTGGTGCTTGCAAACTTTGTAATTTGAGTTGATGCTCATTCATATACTTGAGATTGTTCTGTGTGGTTTTTCCCACTTTGGGTTTCCACATAAAAATCTAGTGTCTCTCTCTCTCTTGTGCGGTGCATGTTATTGTTTCAATTTTATTACATATCTTGAATGTGTGATTAAGTGGTTAAAGAAAAGAAATTAGATTAAGTAAAAGATATATAATATACAAATTCACCCCCCACCTCTCAGTATATTCATGCTTAACATATATATGAGAAAAATTATTTTTAAAACTAGGAATACTAACCCTTAAATTTAAATTATATCCAAAAATGTAGGTGATCCCATGTTATCGGCTACCCCACAAAATTGCCAAATCTAAACTTTAAAAAATGAAATATTTGTGACTTAACAAAGATTAACCACTAAAAAAATCTTGATGTTCCAATTAATTAGATTTCCTAATTTATAATTATTTCAATTGAATAGTCCTTGAACCTCACCAAATATGTCTTCAAGACACCTCCTCAACCAAGATCTCTAAATAGAGGATGTTCATTCTACCTTTCCCTTCACTACCTACACCTCCTCACCCCACTTCTTCACCTCCCTCCATTCTCATGCCACCTATTTCAATCCCTTCAACTCCTTCCATTCTCATGCCACCTCCTTGGTCTATTATTCCATCTTCCTCTACCCTTATGCTTCCACCATAAACCACTTCATCCACTACTACTCAGACCTCTCCCCAAACTCTCCTAATGACTCTTACAAGGATATAAAATATACAATTATATTATCTAGCTAGGTAGGACTTTGTGATTATTGAAGAACCAATACTAACTATAGAGTTTGATGTAACATAAAATAAGATTAATAGGGAGAGGAAAATAACTATGACTACTAGAGGGAAGTGCATAGAGTTTGTGAGGGAGGAAAAACTATTCTCTTGAACAAAAAAGAGAAAAACAAAGCTTGGAGAGGAGGATAAAATTTAAGATCATCTTATTTTTATGATAGATGATTTTGGGGAATACTAAATAAAATGTTTCATGGCCTTCAGCAAACCAATAAAATATTGGAGGTGCAGAACAAAATAGATCCCCCAAAAGACATGGTAGATAATGTTCATAGTTCGGCCAAAACCCTCTATGACATTGTATGTTTTATCCAACAGTGCAAAGGTGAGTCACAACCACAATGGAACAATGTGGTGAATTTATTTAAAGAAGTAAATAATTTTGATGTTAAACTTAATATTATTGAGAAGGAAAGTAGATAGAAGCAATATCAACACCTTAACTTGTTATAGCTCCCAGACATTGCTTTGGCTCAAAATTTTGTAATGGCATCAAAAATACAAGAATTAGTTGAGAAAATGAATAACTAGAAGAATAAGGTAGTATACATCCTTGGTAACATACACATAATTAATATAGACACCCCATAGGGGAAAGTGATCACCAAACCTTTATTTGACAACATGTTGAGAACTATTTCCAATAGTTGCAAAATAGAAGTTGAAAGCATAGTTTTTGGTATCTGTGACAAGGTAATCCCATTAATTATTTTTGCTAAGGATAAGGTAGCATAGTCTAAAGCATTATGTAATTATGTCAAGGCCTCGATGAAGCTAAGCAAAAATTGGATGCATAGTATTCCCATATCGTTTAATAGACATGTCATCAATTTTAAATCTATTGAGATAGATTTTCTAGCATGTATAACTAAGAATTAAAGATAAAGTAACAAGGATAGTTTACCTCTTAGGTGGGAGCTTCATCTACACAAGATCAAGTTTTTATGACCAAGTCCTCTTTTCCTAAGTACACAATAATTTACACTCAAACATGGATAGTAATGGTGATTGTACCTCCCATCCCCAATCCTTTGCATGTAAAGTCAAGACCAACTATAGTTACAACTTTAGTAATGCCTTCATGGACTTTAGTCTTGATAATAATGCAAGGATTGTCTACAATGATATCCCCTATTTTTCATATTATGAGTCTATTAGATTCAACTACAAATCAGTTAAGTTCCAACATAGTTTTGACTATTAGTGTCACCTAGACTCTATGAATGACAATTGGAGTCTATTTTTGGATCTAGTTATTTATGTACTTATACAAGAGCAAAAAACTAGGATAAGATTCTTTGATTTATTGAAAAAAGTATAGAGTATGCATGACCATATAGTCTTATATTATAATTTATACAATTTATGAGGATGATCTCATTCAAGAATTATATAAATGTGTTTTGTATCTATTATTTTTTTTGAGGAGAAAGTTTGGAGATTAATGCAAGAAAAGAAAGTTTTCAGGACTATTTTGTAAGTTTATACAAATGTGACTTTTTCTTCCAAATTTGTGTCTTACTAAGAATTTACATTAAGCAAATATAATCTAGAATAAGCTTTGTGACTATTTATTTTGAAATTATTTATATTAAATAAACTATTAGTTTGAATGCTCATTGATTATTGATCATACTTATTACTGGTTAGAGGCAGGGATGTGTAATGCAATCTAGTTCTAACCATATATATAATTATTATTATTGACTATATTTTATTTATTGATTTTTATAATTAACTATGTCTACATGTCAATATGCTAGTGATAATTTGAAACAAGTACTATTTTTTGGATATTTGTTTAGCCTAGAATAGAGGAAGTTGGATTGGAAGGGTTTATTTCTTAGTTGAGTAATGGATCTTTTTTGCCCTACTTTTCCTTCCCTTTTTGAGATTTTTTATCAAGTTCACCTTAGGCTAGATCCACCCATCCACTTTAAGTATATTTTATACTCACGTCATATCTGAAACATCTACTATTGATAACCACTCTGCTCACTGTTATTCCACCACATGGTTATTTATAAAATCAAGATCCATAACTTGTGCCTAGAAATGAAATATTTCACCAATCCTGAAATGTTAGGGATATTACCATAAGAACCATTTGTGTGCATAAAACCCACATCAATAGGTTTTATTTGGTACTAGAAGGAGGTCCCATAATCTATTATTGTTAAAAGTTCACTTGATTTGTGTACACTATATCCCCTAGTAAGGTTAACAAGGGCCAAATCTGATTTTGGCTTATTGCTACTAGCACCTTTACAGGTCCATCAAAGACCTAGATCAGAAAGAGGTATCCCTAAGACATATGTTACCCATAAAAATACAACATAATGAAACCAACCTCAATGATTTACTATGGATTGGTCAACTATCCATCCATCATCGTAGCTAGTGTCATGCATGATCTACCTAGGAACCTAAAAAAATATCTCCCTTTGTTCTCTCCTCTAGGGGAAGAACTACAAAATAACACATGAAATCTTTCAAAATTTCTCTAGAGTTTTTAAACATAGTTCATGAGGATGTTGCATGCAGGATATTTCTATTCACAATGCAATATGTTTCATATGACTAGTTCCTCAGCCTTCCAGAAAGTTAAATTACAATGTGGGCTCAATTTCATGACATGTTTATGGCACAATATGGATAAGTTACTAGTCCCAACATGGTATAATGAAAAAATTTAAACATTAGAAGGGAAACCAATGAACTAATTAGATCCTTTGATGCAAGATGTACAGTTGTGTGGCACCTACCTATAACACATGATGTTGCCTTAATACTTGAAATGTAAAAATGACTTAGATCTTATGACTGTAGTTTTAATACATAAAGATCCAAACATTAACAACTTATAAATTACATATGTTGAAGGTATTAACATTGATATGGAATTAAACCCTTAATTACAATCCATATCTAATATTGATCCAAATTTCCTAGTCTTGAATCCTATCCGAAATGCCAATCATAATTTCATATAGAATAATCAAAACCAAATTTTCAATCAGTTGCCTCTTACCCATGTTGCATCAAACCAAAAGATAAATTTTTTTAACCATCCTACACATGTGTCAAATCAACATAATTAGAATCAAGCTTTAGTCTTAGTCAATACCTCTACCATATAGGGGACAACCTTTGGTTCCACCAAAATTGAGTTGGATGACATCCAATACATGGTGCATAAACTTAGAAATGAGTTTTTGAGCATGCTTAAATGCATAGGGAACATTTTAAGATAATAATAAAATAGTAACTTTTCATTCCAAAGATATAATAGACCATTTAATATATCATGTAATAATTCAGATCCTCAACACAATAGATTATTTGAGATGAATAGTTGTGAGCCTACTTTACCTAATCGGTGTAGGGTCCATAACACTACCCAACATGGTGAACTAGACTATATCTTATTTTATATTGATTTTAAAATATTTCAAAAGGATATGGAAAGATATGAGGTAGTCCTAAATTAACTTGATCCATCTACCACTAGTTCCTCTAATACTTCTAGAACATCCATAATATTTGAGACCTATGATTTTCCATTCCTTGTTTAGTATGAAAATGTTCCAGAAGATAACATAAAAAAATCCATGCCTTTCAAGAATTTCATAGGAATAATTTTAATTTGAGAAAAAATAATCAATATCATAACACAACTTCTACACCTCCAAATAATAATACAACCACTTCCCTTGATCTAAATGCTACTAAAAATGCACCTCCTCCTAGAGGGAATGATCAGCAACATCAAGTTGATCCACATACCAAGAGTGGATATAATATAGTTGATGATATGAATAAAATGAAGGCTAACATTACTCTTCATGAGTTGACACAAATCACAGAATAGAGAGAGATTTTTCTCAAATCTTTTACTAACAAACCATCTAATAACAAATCAAAAGCTACACATGCAAATATAGTCATATACAAACACAAACTTGAGGTCTCACCTTTGTTATAACTGTCAAAATCTTTGGGTACACAATTTATTAGTCAACTTAGGGGCCTTAACTAACATGATTCCCATGGGGATATGCCTCAACCAAAGTACCTTCAAATAATTCAAAAACAAAAAGAAACATTTGAACTAATACACATTCTTTTTACGTAAATGTTAAGGTGACTCATATAGCCCATTCTTACAATGATTGTCTTAGTGATGATGGTTCAAGGTATCACACAATAAGTGATAACAAGATTATTCATGCATTTTATGATACTTATACTGATATTTTTTGTGACATGTTTGATATCCAGATATAGGACCCCATATTTTAGAATGGATCATCAGTTAGCCATGTTATCCCATCCCATGCATCTCATCAATACATATTATTTTACCACAACATCTCTTTTCATCTCTCTTATATATGTTAAACCTTCCATATTCCTTCCTCCCTTGAGTTTTCACCTTGCCTCATCTTCATCTAGGTTTTATTTCAAGCATGAAATATATGTAGATGAAACTCCTCAAGAGGTTTCATGGGCTAGATAACTTTCATACACTCTTTTATGCATACATTTACTTATGATTAGGTCAATATCAAAGTATAAGAAAACCAAATATTTTCTCCCATTAGCAATCCATAATCTATATTAGTCTTAGTTTGTGAAATGACCCTAAAAGTTATAAAAATTGAAAAAGTGCAAAGGGCACAATTATCCACAAAGGGATAAAATAGACCCTCCACCAATTTTGACCCAATAACATATCACAATCATTTTTTTAGAACAATCTCTATGTTATTTTTATACCTTGATCCCAATTCAAGAATTTAGTGAATTTCCTTGGTGTATTTACTTCAGTCTTATTTCTCTTTTTCAAACGTGTTTTATTGATTAGTTATTTCATTTTATTGTTAGTGATATATTTTAGGACATTAGGTATTTTTATTACTATACTTTCCTATATTACCTTAAATACCTATTACGTCAATATTTTAGTGAGTTATGTATAGTGTGTCACAATTCATCAAAACAACTAGTCCATTTGGCAACGGTGTCCCAGGGATCATGTCGATGGGATATGTCACCTAGAAGTGCAGGGGCACATTAATAGTAGGTGTATTTAAAATGTTTAATTTTTTAAGAATTGTTTCACTTGTTATTTTTGTACTATGTCTGATTTTGTATTCTAACATGCATGTTTATAATGCCTTGTTGATTGTTATTAGGATTAATAAACACCAACGTAAAATTTCTAGTGTAAAAAAATGAAGGCTAATAATAATTTTCACTAATCAAGCCCATTTTCCTTGTAGGATATTTATGGATCTTATAAGATCAATTTTTGAATGTGATGATGATAATGTGGGTATTAAACTAATAGATTCCATCTTGATTCTAGATTTATGGATTCTAGTTAAAAATGTTGCAAACTTATATGGATGACACATCATGCAATACCTCATCTTTGTTTGGATTGATTGTGTATGGAAGAATACTTTGTTGATTGACATGAATATCTTTGCCTTGGTTTATCCATCTAATGTAGTACAATTTTGGGTGAAGTGTCTATTCAGACTCATCATTTGTATAATTTTATACAAAGATCAAATGTTCTTACTCCCACTATCCATGATGAAGTGTAGAGTTTTCCCTTAAACCCACATATGTGAATTAAAAAATATGTTCTTATTACTTTAATGATTATGTTGCAACCTATCTTGTACCAATAGTGGAATAGGGGTCAGAACCCATAATTTGCTTACATGTGTTTATAAGATGAAAGAAGTTATTATCCCCATCAGACACTTGAATTTAATCAAATTCATTTACCTTGATTTTAAAAAGTCCTTTTAGATAGATATTCATGTGTGTTGTGAGTTTTTCTCCTATGGTTTTCACACCATTTTATAGTCTCCTTTTGTGTGGGTTTATCTATGATATTTATCATTGCAATCCTTAAGACATGGTACCTTGAGTTTTTCATCTATTTTGGGGCCTCTTTATTTTAATTTTTTATTTCTCTACTTGGAGTTACCTCTATAATTTTATTCATTTTCCTACCATCTTGCAAGAAATTTCCCTTTTTTTTGAAGTTTTCATTTTTCTTTGTTGCATATCAATGGGATACTTCCATCATTTCAACAATTACGAATCCCATATCTTTTTGGGTACACCGATGTAGAGCAAATTTATATTTGAGTAATCTATGCCTTTCAAAATACTTGAGGTTGAGTTTTGTTTATATAAAAATTAATTTGTGTATTTTTACATATATTGGTATTTATTCTATCGTAGAAATTTACACCACATGTACTTCTCCTCATAGTAATATTTTAAACAATACTCATTTGAATTAGTATAAAAAAGTCACTCAAATCTTGATGGATTTGTGATGACCATACATTAATCTTATGCATCTTCCTTACATAGCTAAAGGTGAGACTCCCACCATTTTTGGACTTGGGGTTTAGCTTTTAGTAGAGCAAACACTATTTTATTTGAAATTGAGAAAGTGTTAACAAAAAAAAGTTACTCTAATTTTGTGATCTAATTTTTAAGGGCATATGCTTCTATTTTAGCTTCAAACAATAGAATATCAAAACTTAATTATACCTTAAAGTATGTGGACCCTTGAAAGGTCCTCCTCTCTAAAGCTACAAGCATGATTTGAAGTTTTTTATAAAGAATTTATGTGAATTTAGTGATCAATTTATCCCTTTGTATTCCAAAAACCTCTTTGAATATTTCCATTACTAAGTTAGAGGGTTTGTTCCTCTTTTTGCATCCATATGTTGTCACTTACAATGTCTATCAAGAAGATATTAAAATGGATATCTTATCTCCAAACTAAACTATTGATATCTTAGCCTTGTTTGATGGGAAATGTAGCATATAAATTTCTCTAACACCAATCATCCACATTAGGGATTCAATTTGGGAGACAACAGAACAAGTGATAGGAAATAGTGTGGTATAATGAATTCAAACTCTATCATACTGAATTGGCATAGATTTTTAAGAGTAATAAACAAAGATTTATTGCAAGATGATAATAGAGTTTTAAAAAATAAATAAATATGTATAGAAGAGATATCAACTATCAATTATAAATCAAAATAATAAAACCCAATACCTTATAGTTAAATAAAACTAATAATAATAAATAGATTTACAGTTAAAGAAAGCTAATAACATCTTATCAAAATTCAGAGATGCGAATAGGAATTTTATTTAAAGTTAAATAAAAATAATAATATATATCCTTTCAACATGCATATGCATGCAAAGAGCATTAGAAGAAGAAGACTTGCTAATAATGCATAGTTGGGGTGGACCACTTTATTATGATTATCATTTCAGGGTAGTCTCTGATATTAGATGATAATCTATTTTTGAAAATATTGGCTAACCAATTATTAGTTTAAAATGTTAAATAGGCTTGGTGAGGCTTTTTGGATTCCAAAAAATAGCTCAAATCCTCTTATACTTCCATTTATATTCTACTAAAGTTTTTTTTTTTATAATTGAATTTTTTATTGATATCAATAAAAACCAAGAAGACAACTTATAAAGACAACAAGAAGTTAGCTTTTATAAAAGAGCTAACTTTATACATTCCATATCGATAAAAATATAGCCTAATCATACTTTCTAAAAATATCAAGTGTTATTTTAGCAATTTCAAGGAATTTGCATATAAGTCTATCTATTAGGAAAAATTTATTAAAAAAACCTTGCATGCATGATGTATGTAATCCCAGGTAAATTATTTAGAAATATATTCATTATTTTTTTATAATTTATTTTAATTATTTCATCTCCTCATTCCCAGATATATTTTTCATGTTTCCTTTATTATCTTTTATGTGGGATTGAATCCTGAAGTTCACCAACCAATTCGCTACTTGATTTCCTTCTCTCGGGGTATGCTTCAGATTCACTCCCTCAAAATAGTTTCAATTTTTTTTTATTGTTTGATTATCCCTTTAATTATCTAATTAATGTTTTTTTTAATTATCCATGGTTCTAATGACCATGAGATAATCCCCTTATATTGTGATGTTCTTAATGTTTTATTTTGAAGCTAGCTTCATCCCTAAAATAAGGCCCTTGACCTCTATTATATTATTTATGTTGATTTTGGTATATATGGATGTATATGCTATCACTTGACCTTTATGATTTCTTATAACTAACCCTGCACTTGACTCCCCTTAGTTGTGTTTTGATTTCCCATAAAAATTCACTTTATAACACCTCTATTCTAGAGGTGATAATTTGACATTTTTCCTTATCATTTCTTTTTCCTACTTTTCGCTTGGTTTCATAGATTCAAAGATATTTCTAACAGTTCCCTAGTTTTGAAGTATTTTAATTTCCTTCAGATTGGCCTCCTTATTTTTCAACTACTTTAAGGAGAGGAAAATCTGACTGATACAAACTTCTAGTTCCATCTAAACTTTCTCTAAGGGCTTTTGCTTCTCATTATTCTTGAAGATTATAGCATTTCATTCAATCCAGACTTTCCATGTTAGAATACTTGGACCCATTTCCCATATGTCATTTAAAAAATTTATCTTCTTATTGAAATACGACACTTGGAGCTGATTTGGGAGATCTTAATTCATATTCTAACTTAGGTTATAATTGTTTAGAAATTTATTCTAAAACCCTGAGGTATAGTTATAGTGAAGAAGAAGGTGTTCAACACTCTTTTCATTGTTGTAGCACAAAACGCATCATGACGCTCCTTGGAATCCTTTCTTTCTAATATTTTATATTGTTATTCTTTTCATGCATGACCAACCATAGAAAGGCTTTCACCTTTGGCCATGCTTTTGAGCTCCAAATTCTACTCCATTCAACTTTTTTTTGAGGTACTAGGATGGGTTACTATTTGATATTTGTATCCTTATTTTACTGAGTATACCCCTATACACTTTTTATTCCATTTCAACGAGTCTTTTTCTAAGCTCCAAGAAACGTTAAATCTATACAAGATGCCATTTATAATATTTTGGGATTCATTTTGTGTTCCATTAGCATTTTGGAAATTTTCTAAGTGAATATTTCATGTTCTTACTTTACATTTTTATTCCAATAATATTTCACTTTATGTTCCCATTGATTTATAATTTATTTCCTAATACCATCTAAGCTCATTTCCAGTCTCAAGGGATTTTGGGTGATCCATTAGTCCTCTCAAAATTCTATATTTGCTCATTTCACACATTTTAGAAAAGACCTTTCAAAATAATCCCTCTTGATTCCTTCATACTAGTCTAAATAAAAAATA